>VWZE01011534.1:196075-237795 GCA_013396675.1 Eubucco bourcierii
AGAGGGGGGGGGGGGGGAAAGTAATACATATGCTTTATTTAACTGGAGATGAGCTACGAAACTTAAAAGAAAAGCTTTTCTCTCCAGGTTGGACGAGGCCTTGAGTAACCTGTACTAGTGGGAGGTGTCCTGCCTATGGCAGGAGGTTGGAACTAGATGATCCTTGAGGTCCCTTCTAACCTTACCATTCTATGATTCTATTAAAACAAAAAAAGAGAAAAGTAAGTTGTGGAGGGAAGGAAAAAGGATAGTAGGTGATGGCTTTTGTAACAGCAGACTAGGAAATGCTTCAATCTTTTAGGAAGCATCTAGGTGTATATTACAATCAAGACAACCCAGATTTCTCTGCTCTAGGCTGGTCTAGTTGTTCTGAAAGATAGCATTTGATAGCTTTGACTCCATGAACAGGTAGCTCAGCTTTTGAGTAGGGTACAGGCAAACCAAGGTAGGGTAGGTCTGTCCTCATGTACCACACAAGCCTACCCCTAGTCATTCTGATGTAACTACAGAAGGGCATTTTTGGGAGCGCAAACCACATAGCTCTCTTCTAGTCTTACTGCTTGCTGTGCATGCATGCGAATTCTTCAGATGAATAGCAGCTGAAAGGGTTTGATTCTCTTCCCATTAAAAATAAATTGCAAAAATTGTATTGATTTCAGCACAGGAGGATCGGACCCTTAGCCTCCAAGAGGATATTTAATATATTCCGTTACTAGCATCTTAATGGGATACAGCTATACTACGCTGCACATGGAGCTGCATATGATACAGCTCCCTCAGGCTGCTTGACAATACGCTCTCCACTTCAGAGACTAGTACATAAATACAATTCACATGCTCTCTCTTTAGTCATGCCACAGTTTTGTTAACCACATCACATTTCTCTGCCTCAGGCTGTGGTGTGTGCTGTTAACACATGTCTCCGGACTCAGGTCAGCGAGCACAGGGACAGCATCACATTGCTTCTGCTTTCAGGGGACTTTCCTGTATTTTCTTGCTGTGCAATTAACTTCCTGCATTACTCTTTTGCCTTTTTGTTTTCTTTTTCCACCACACAACACGTGTAGCCACTCTACCTTTACCTCAAGTAACAGTAGGTGGTGCGAAGACCTCATCTATAGTGCTGAATTCTGCCAAACCATGCTGATTTCCAGCTGCTGGATGTATAGCCTGTGACAGTCAGTCTGTTTAGCATGACATTCATGATGTGTAACAAAGCAAAATTCAGAGGGGCACACCCCTTTTCTCTGAGAAGATTCCAAATGTGTATTTAAAGACAATGTAATTTGTGCAATTCAGTCTACTTTATTTTTAAGTACATATAAAAAATGCTGTGTTTTTTAAAAAAAATTAAATATCTCTCTAGCAAATTACAGTTCGGAGTGAATGAGATCTGCTCTCTCTCTCATACTGCCTCCAAATCTACTCATCTTTCTCAATTTTTCCTTAAGAAGATTGTAAACATGTGCTTCCTCAGAACTGATAGAAATTTATCCTAGGTTGAAGTCGTATCTGACCTTTGAACTCTTCAAAATTAATAAGGACAAAACCTTTGGCTTCATTTTCAGAAATATCTTCCCCAGCCATAGAGGTGGTCAACAGCTTTTCAATTTTCCATAGAAGATTTCATAAGAAATGGAGGGAAGGAAGGGAACAACCACCATAAATCTCTCTTTTGTCTTTAACTAATACCCACCATGCTGCAAGTGGAGAGGTTGGATGATGTATCAGGTCAGGGAGTCTTTGCTGCTCCATACCTCCATGGTCAAGGTTTCTCCCAGAAGGTCACTATTATTCTGAGATTTCCTTCCCTCTCTCCTTGGACTGATTTCAACATAACCTAATGTATACAGCAACGAAATAGATGGAAACTGACCAAGGGCACACAGAAGGCAGTACATCTGTAACTGCAAATCCCTTTTCCTCTGCTCTTGTTGACCAACCCCATTCCTTAGAAAAGCTTTTGTCTAAGAAAAACAAAACAACATAAGACTGTGTAGATGCATGACTCGCTTTGTCTCCAGCAGCAGTAGTAGCTGGATGAACAAAGAAACTGCTCAGCTTCCTGTATTTTCTGGATTCAAAATGGAGAGTACTTTACAATAACAGTTGCTTCTTTCATCTCAGAAACACACCTTCATAAAGAGTGCATAGTTAAATAACAGTCACAAAAAATAGTTAAATAACAGTCACACAAATGCCTCTTTTTTTTTTTTTTTTTGGTCTCTTTTGTAGAATTTTAGTCTTGTTTCTAATGCTGAGATTTCATTGCCATCACTGTAAATCTCTTAAATTGAAAGAAAATGAGAAACATTAATGGCAAAAGAGAGAAACAACTTGTCTCTGAGGTTTCTTTCTCCACTGCGTATCAAACCAAAATGTGAGACAAACTGGTCTTGAAAACATAGCTGACAGGAGCCTAGCAGTAGGCACGCACAGCCAGATTCTGACCCCCAATTGTAGTTTATGCTGTACTGTAGAGATGAAGGTGAGCATCTTATCCTTCTCTATTCACTACTCTGTTGTGTCTCTGCTTGGGGTGAGGGTGGTGAGATGAACTTAATTTGTCTGTGAGACACATAAAGGATATTGATATTTAAGTAGGTACTGAGGCAACTCCTGCTAGGACTTTGTGCTGCTCCTTAGGGATGTGTGATTCAGAGGGAGGGAAGCAGTGGCAGGCCAACAGAGGTTCAAACAACCACTCCTAAGCCCATCTTAGGCTTTTTCTGAAGCTGCTACCCTAGCTTGGATGGTTGCATGTGGAGATCTGCCAATGTTGGCTCAGCCATCCCTTTTACCTGTGGGCTGTTGTACTGCCTTAGGTTGCTGCAGCTTTAGCACTGTGGACTTGCCTTCCCCTGCCAGCATCTGGCTGGTCCTAGTCAGACAACTACATGTTGTTCATTTAAAATTCCTTCATCACTGACATGTATAATGAACACTTCGAGAGTCCTTTGCCGTTACATATCTCTTCCCCAATGCAAAGGGGAGAGGAGGTCTTTACGTGACTTCTAGGCAGTATAGTGGTTTGTGTTTATGACCAATGGTATAACTTCATTACAGACCACTCTGTCCTGATTTCTCCTTCTGCTCAGATAGCTCATCATAAAGTGTCTGCCTTCTTTTCTGCCTTAGGCACTATGTGGTGTGATTCCAACCAGGCATACAGTACCACATCCCACTCCCAGGAGACAGCTGATGGTACTACAGCTGTTGGTTCAGACCCTGAAAGCTTTGGTTTTGGAAATGGCACACACGGACTCGCAAGAAACAAAGGGAGAGAACGCCACAAAATCCTGTGTAGTAAACAAGATCTGGTTTGCAGAGGCTGACTAGAGACAGCTCAGCAGAGGCACTTCCTAAACTCACAAATTTTCTTTCTCCATGTCTGCTTTCTGAGGGAACAAAATGTTTTCATGGAATCCAGATGAAAAAAAATCGCTATGGGTAAATACCCAAAGCAAAAGCATATCACAACTACTATGTTGTATAGTTAATGCTAAGAGTGTCACTTGGTGAGAGGATCTCAGATTCAAACCCACACCTGTGCCAGATGGGTCAGATTTTAGGATCTTAATTATTGAGGTCCTCATGAAGACTAGGCATCATGTGTGAGAAAGATAAAAGAGGTAATTTATTTTTGGTAGAGTATGTTTACACTGGCATCTTTCAATAATCAACTATCGCTTGTGGAAATGTTGCAATCTCCGTTTGGTCCCAGTGACACAACATTCATAACACCTGGCAAAAAGAGAGCGGCTTTGCTTATCATAAACCAAAGCAGAATGTGGCATTTTGGGTCAAACAGCAGAGTGAAGTAGGAAAAACCTCAGTACTAATTCTGAAAAGGGAGCTCTCACTTCTTTGAGGTGTCCTGCCAAATCAGTGGAATTCTTTGCTTGAACAACTGCTCACTGGCATGAGCACAGGCTGCAGAATTTGGCCACTTGGTACCACTGGAGCTTCGATAGAAAGTAAAGCTCAGGTAGTATAATTTTTAACATATCCCATGGGTACTCTTTCTCATGATTTTATCTATGAGCAATTGAAAGAAAACTCATCTAGAAATAAAGAGACCGACAAGTCACATCATGACATCAGTACAGTGTTACATTTTGTGGCCCATGTTCAATGCAGCCCTGGTGTGATCTGTTCCAATAAGGCAGATAACAGCTAGTAGGATGATTCACCCATCAAGCAATAACGAGCAGCCATTGCATCACCTTCTGTTGTTTATTGTACCCTGAGGCTTTTCAGAATACAGCTGCCTTGATAAAAAAGATAAAAGAAAAGAACATAAAACTTGGGTGAAAGAAAATTCTTATTAAACTGAATCTACTTCTTGTCTCCTCTTTCTCTTTTCCCTTTAAAGTTATTATTCATAGGGCCAGGCTGTTTAATAACCAGTACTGATGGTGTAACACCTCTGGATGGCTGCTCCAGCCAATAAATAGATGAGGCCTAAAGAATGTAGAACAGATTAGAGCAAAGTCCAGCCCAGCAGTGTGAAATATGCATGTTATGAACTGAATTGTAAAGACTTTGTTCCACCTCCTTGGATTTTTCCAGAGGTCAGTCAGAACTTTGCTGGTGTAAGAGGGCTGAGTAAAGCCTGAGTGATACCCAAGGCTTTGAAGTTATAATAGTGTTTGTGTCTCAAACTCCTCTCAGAGTTCATAATGAGCATTAATTAAATGCATCTCAAGACCCATCTATGCAAGAACAAAATACTCTTAGTCCCATTAAAGAAAGAGAGGAAACTAGTCCATGTACAGGAGGGTTTGGACCTTCCTCTGGCCCTGTGTCATATTTCAAAGGACTTTGAGTTGCCAACTGGACATCCAGGGAAATATTGACCAGATTTAGCTGTCATGTTGATCCTGTGGCTTGATTTTCAGGAATGCTGACCTCTTCCAGCTCATTGTATCTTCATGCAGAGATGTCTGTGCTTAGAGATCCATGTGCCAGTATTCTGGTTAGCTTTAAGAACATCAGGTAGAGCAGTAATCTATTTAGTAGACAGTCATAGAATGGTAAGGTTGGAAGGGACCTCAAGGATCATCTAGTCCCAACCCCCTGCCATAGGCAGGGACACCTCCCGCTAGTACAGGTTACTCAAGGCCTCGTCCAACCTGGCCTTGAACACCTCCAGGGAGGTAGCATCCACAACCTCCCTGGGCAACCTGTAAAAGAGCCAGTCAAAGCAAGATATTGAAGATAGGGAATGTATCTCATCTATGTAGGGTAGGCGTTAAGTGCCTTAGTAACTAATATACCTGCATCATTAAGCTTGGAGGTCATCAATAAGAAGTCCTCACTAGTCACCGAAGAAATAATTCAACAACTTGGTTAAGTAATTAAACAAATTCATTGTTCTAAATGCAAAATAAGGTGCCAGATTTCACTATGGGATGCAGCCAGCATTAAACCTTCACAGCTTTCTATTGGGAGTGCCAACAAACTCTGTTGCAGAATGCCCCAACTAATGGGTCATCACAAGCCAGAGCAAACAAAGAAATGGTTGATCCTAGTGTTGAAATACTTACAGAAGCAAAACTCAGCCATTGCCACCACAGGGTCATCTGACTAGATTAAGTCTTCTGATCAAACGATACTTCAGTTGCCTATCAGTTGTTTCAGAACCAGTACCTGCAAGAACCTTGATAATGGTGAAAACTTGGAGAGTAGGGAAGGGCTAACTGTACAATCATAACAAGTTATCATGGCTCATGTTCTCTTTTGCAGCTGCTGAAAAGACTCTGTGTGAAACCAGAGTCTGCTCATGAGCATGTACGAAGATTTCTGCTCTTTGTATGTCACACAACGGCACTTAGCAGTACTCCTCATGTAAGGTCACTGTTGGTCACAACCAGCATTAATCTCAGTGAGGGGCTGAATAAATGAGAGGGTAATGTTTGGCTCTTTAAAAGAACAAGATAGAAAGAACACCACAGGTTTTATTTTTCTAGAACAGGTCCCCTGTGGCCTGTCAGTCCACCACAGATTCCCTACAGGACTTGCCTTTGAGACTATCCTACCAATAATGTATAACTCATCATCTTCACTTGGTGTGAAGATTCCCTTCACCCTGCCATGTAGCTCCAACAGGATTTGAGTGCACATGCTTCCGAGAATTTAATTCTAACACATTTGGTTTTTTGTATTCCTCCTGAAAACTTACAGAGAAAAATCACTTTCCCTTTTCCCTTAGATTAAATCAGATTTATAGCAGTCCTGTGTTTCTGAAAGACTTAAGCTTTCTCATGGTTTTCTATGACTCACTTGAAAGCAGAACTTGAGTTAGAATGCATGGAAATTTTGCTTTGGTTGTTTTATCTAGATTATGGCATAAAATCCCACATTTTCACTATGTCAGCTGCCCGAAGTAAGGGAAAAGTTACAAATTTTGGACCCACATCTAGGACAGAACTTTCCTTACAGCAGGAGGAAACTAGCCAGACAGTCTGAGTGACGACCTGGGGCAGGGGGGGATGGAAGCCCCTCTGGGACAATGCTTTTTCCTGCTTCTGGAAGTCCCTCCTATTTCCACATTGGCTTCTGCATCCGGTACTTTACCAGGATTCTCTTTCACATCAAAGCATCTCTCCCCGGGCTACACATGTAGGGGCACAGCCTTAGTTTCTATGGGAAATAGTTTTATCCCAAAGGAAAGGGAAAGAAATGTTTGATTTAAATATGCTTAACACTCCCCCTTCTGTATAAAGAGTTCTGTTGTTGCACTTTCTCTGGTCCTAAGGGATATCAACATGCTCTCTACTGAAGCTTATTTTCTTAGTTGAGGTGTTTAACATGGGCTATGGGGGAATTTTGCTCTCATCCACATTGATTAAACAAACATCAGGCTGAAAGCTTGCTAAATTAATTGCACCGAATTCTTTTCTTGCTGGTCTCAGCCCTAGGATGAACTGGTCCCAGTTCTACAATTTAAGAGAACTTCATGATGCAGTTTGTGTGGAGTTTCTGCTTCTCTCCTAGAGTTATTAGAAACAAAGAAGGAGCCAACATATGGGTGATGAAGCTGCTGCTCAGTTCAGTGAACAGACAGGAGGGATCCATGAATTTATCTGGAAGCTGAAGTCATGGAGTTTTCCTTGATAAAGAGATCTAAGCACATACAAGCTTTCGACTCTATTTTGCTGAGTATTTTGGGTAACCTCAGTCAGGCCACAGAAGGAAATCTTTAGAAATCAGTGAGACCTGGACAGGATGGAGAGAGTTGGGCGAGGAGAAATGTAATAAAATACAACAAGCGTAGAGTTTTGCACCTGGAAAGAACAACCCCACGGACCAGTGTAGGTTGGGGATTGACCTGTTGGAGAGCAGAACAGGCCAAAGGGACCAGAGGGTCCTGGTGGACAGAAGGATGACCATTAGTCAATAATGGCATCCTGGAGTGTATTAGAAGGTATGTGGCTGAAAGAGGTTCTCCTTCTCTGCTTTGCCATGGTGAGGCCACATCTGGAATATTGTGTCCTGTTCTGGGCTCTTCAGTTCAAGAAGGACCTCAGAGAATTACTTGAAAGAGTCCAGCCAGAACCACAATGATGGTGAAGGGAGTGGAACATCTCCCTTATGAGGAAAGGCTGAGGAAACTGGGTCTGTTTAGCTTGGAGAAGAGGAGACTGAGGGGTGACTTCATCAATATTTACAGATATATGAAGGGCAAGTGTTGGGACAAAGGAGCCAGGCATTTCTCAGAGATGTCCAACAATAGGACAAGGGGCAATGGGTGCAAGCTGGAGCATAGGAGGCTCCACATGAACATAAGGAAAAACTTTTTCACTGTGAGGGTGACAGAGCACTGGAATGGGCTGCCCAGAGAAGTCATGCAGTTTCCTTCTCTGGAGATATTAAAACCCCATCTGGATACATTACTGTGTGGTCTACTCTAAGTGATGCTGCTCTGGCAGGGTGGTTGGGCTAGATGATCTTTTGACATCCCTTCCAACCCCTAACATTCTGATTCTGTGAAATGAGACTTCTCTTGAGTGCACCTTTTGAGGGAACAACCTACGAACAGAAAGTTGTGAACTTTGTGATAGCACTTACCACACCTTAAGGATAATTGAAGAATGATGTTTGTAGCTGATACAGATGAATAAAGTGGATGATATTTTGAGTGCACAAACCCTTTGGGAAGCTTAGTTGGAGGACAAGAGAGTGTTTCTAATTTGACTATGAGCGTGGAACTATTCAAAACTACGCAATGGCTGATACCAAGGAGGAAACACCCAGCATCCATGGTGGGGAATAAAAGCAAGCCTGGGCACTCTAGCCACACAGTCTTCTTATACCAAGTACTTACATAACAGATGTGACTTGGTAGCCCACTTCTTGAAGTCTCCTGAATTTGTTTGTTCCTTTGCTGTTGGTGCCATCAGTTTCTCCCCAGTTTTAATCAGTTGACATTTAATCTCTTTGGGTTGGTTGCTCATGCCATACCTTCAGGGTCACTGGGTTTCTTTCCACACCAGACTCTTTGATTCTGCCTCCGTTTGGGGCTGGTTAGTATTTTGATTATTTCAAATGCTTTGGATGCTGACTTCAGTGACGCTGCCTTGCGAGAGACTCTTCTGCAAGGATTGCTGATGGTCAGGCACCCCATTGCCCCAGCAGAGGAAGGTGGAGAAAGTGTGAAAGACACATGTTAATGTTTTATAAAGATCACAGCTACTGAAGTGCAAAAGTGACACATCCCCTCCAAGAAGGTAAGACTTGCTTTTGTTTGGTTTGGTTTGTATTATATATATGCATTTATTGGTACTAACAGAAGCTAAAACGCTTACGCCAAATGTGGAAAAATGCTGTATCTGGAATAAGATCTCAAATGTCTCAGGCAGAAGTGTGGCATCTTTCTCAGAGACAGATTGTTGGCTGTGGCCAAGCAGGACCCAAAAGAATTGAGGATGCAGATGAATTGGAGATTGTCCAGAAGAAAGAAACAGGAATGATAAAAGGTTTATAAAACATGAGTGATGAGGAAATGTTGAGGGAACTGAGTTTGTTTAGTCTAGAGGAAAAAGACTAGGGGGAAAATGTATGAGTGTTCCAATATGTAAACAATTGCTTTAAAGAGGACAGCCATCATTTGTTCTCCATGGCCACTGTGAGAAGGACAAAAATAAATGAATGCAATTTTCAGAAAAAAAATGTCAAGCTACACTTCAGGAATTAGGTTTTCTCTGGATACTGAACCCTTTCACTGGCAGATTTAAGAACAGATTAGACCGACACCTTAGATGGAGAAGGTTGCTAAACTTGATCCTGGCTCATGGGAAGGTGTGGGACAAGGTAATTGTAGGAGATTGTTTCCAGACCTTGCATCTTTCTAAATTTATGAAGGAGGACTGAAGGAAAGTGATTTTGGCTGGGTAAACGTATAGATACATTTTCTAACTGGTCACTCCATTCACCCTGATGTCACCTCAGCAGTAACATATTCTTTGTAGCAGCTGTGATAATTTTGGGACCAGCATTTTAAAGTTGTGAAGCTACTCTGTTGAGCAGAAGCTCCCACTCCTTCTTTGTTCAGCCTCTTTCCTCCATAAGGCAGAAAATTCTTCTGGAGAAATATGTTTTAGTCTTCCTCTTGCAGGCCTTGGAGGAGCCTTGTTCAGCTCCTTTTACTGGTTTGAAGAAAATCCCCAATCATAGAATCACAGACTAATAGGGGTTGGAAGGGACCTCTGGAAATCATCTAGTCCAACCCCCTTGCCAGAGCGGTTTCACCTAGAGCAGATTGCACAGGATGGTGTCCAGGCAGGTTTTGAGTGACTGCAGAGAAGGAGACTCCACAACCTCTCTGGGGAGCCTGTTCCAGTGCTCTGCCACCCTCAAAGTAGAGAATATCCTCCTGGTGTTTAAATGGAACTTCCTGCGTTCGAGTTAGTGCCTATTACTTCTTGTTCCTGCCACTGACCGCCACTGAAACTAGACTGGTTCCATCCTCCTGACATCTGCTCTTTCTGCACTGACATTCTAGCAAGTAAAACAGCTCAGGGTATCATGGCAAGACAACACAGAGGCATATTTTTAGGATCCATCACACCTTAGGCCAAGTGTTCTGGGCCCTCACTGCCACCTTGAGGAAGTTTTCACTGAACGTTCATCTGACTCAATGGTATTGGGCTCCTCAGTGTATGCCAACCTGTGTTGCGTGGTCTGGTCTACAGACCCGTTGGCAACAGCAGCAGGAGTGTGGTGTTTGCTGTGCCTGTAATTACAGTAAGATTGCAGATGACCTAGGGAGAGGTGCCTCACAGCCCATCCAGATGGGGAGTCAAGGACAAAGTGGAGGAGGAGCTGAAAAAATTTGTTTTACTAAGGATTTAAAAACCGCTAGGACATCGCAAGGCTAATACATAAACAGGGAACCTTCAGAAAAAGTCTGCTGTGTTTTTACCTTAGAAGCATTTTCCAGGGAATGAGAACTCATTTATAATTAATTGCTGATGTATTTATTATTATCAATATTGATTTCAGTTGACAAGGCAATGCATAGAGTTAATAAGTATAAGGCATTGTGTGCAAAACCTGAAGTACCTCCAGGTTCATTGCTGTGCCAAGTAGGTTGATCAAAAGCCAACGTCACAACATGTGGCATCAGGGGACCTCTTACTGCCAGTCTGCCAGAGAGGATGAAATTCCTGGAGGCAGAACTGCCATCAGCAGTACCAGGCAGCCTTGGGCAGGCCATGAGGGAGGTAGTATACTTCTGAGATTCAATCCTATCTGTCTCTTAATAGAGACAGCTACTCTGCACAGCATCTTTCAGCATCTTGTTAATTAAATTTAAAAAAAAAAAAAAAGAAAGAAAAGATAAATTCATAATATTTGGGGGGGTGGGGGGGGTGGGGGGGTGGAATTAAAGGGAAATTAACTTCTGCCAAAAAATTGACTTTCATGTTCAACTTCTTGAAACTAGCTTCCCAGGAGCAAACTTTCTCAGGGAATAACCTGTTATCAGATAAAGGAAAGACTGAACAAGAAAGATAATTCCTTTGTTATGAAAGCCACTCCCTTTTATCAAGACCTTCTCTCCCGCCCCAGCTTTTAATGCTCACTGTCTTAACTCTGATCTCTTGGAATCTTTGTATTTTTCCACCTGTCTGTCAATGTCCTCTGAGGGTATTTTCCTTCTCGAAGCTAAACTTTGCAACACTACCAAAAGAAAGCAAACAGAAATGGCTTCAATCACTCTTATTGCTTAAAAATTCATAATCGCTTCTATAGCCAAAGGCAGAAAAGCTAATTATTTACTGTCCCAACCAGTCTTGTCACCTCCAGGGAAATGTGCTCTTCAGCTGGCTGCACTGATACATCTGCAGAAGGTAGCTCTCATTGCCAGGACCCAAGTGTGCAAGCATCACTGAAAGGAGTTTGCTAGCTTTGAACATAGCTGCTGCAGCAGGTTAACTATAAGGCAGAGGAGCTCAAGCTCCAGGGAGTGGGAAGACAGCACTTCTCTCCCTTGTGAACCTTCTGGCCATCTTGATACTGGCATTTACAGAAATGTGAGCTGTTTAGGGGAAGATTGTGAGTTTTGGGTGTTTTGTTTGTTTTGTTTTGGTTTTGAACTGCAGTCATAGAATCATAGAATGGTAAGGTTGGAAGGGAACTCAAGGATCATCTAGTTCCAATCCCTTGCCATAGGCAGGGACACCTCCCACTAGTACAGCTCACTCAAGGCCTCATCCAATCTGGCCTTGAACACCTCCAGGGAGGAAGCATCCACAACCTCCCTGAGCAACCTGTTCCAGTGCCTCACCACCCTCACTGTAAAGGACTTCCTCCTAGCATCCAGTCTAAATCTCCCCTCTGCCAGTTTAAACCCATTGGCCCTTGTCCTGTCGTTGCAAGATCTTGTAAATTGTCCCTCCCCAGCCTTCCTGTAGGCCCCCTTCAGATACTGGAATGCTACTATCAGGTCCCCTCGAAGCCTTCTCTTCTCCAGGATGAAGAGCCCCAACTCTCTCAGCCTGTTTTCATAGTCCATGCAAGCTTCATACATAGGATATTACAGAAAAGGAGGACTGGAAGAATTCTGGCTGTCAAAGGCAGATACCCATCCAAAAAGTGTTCCATGAGTGGTGGCTCTGCCTTTCTGTTTATTTGCATGTTTTCTGTTCATGCAAAGGTACCCATCTGTGCTGAAAGCTGTGAGAGATTTGGGGGATTAGGACTCATTCTAATATTACTCCACTTTATGTTCCTATTAAATACCACTGGAACCTCTTCTACATGGACATCCTGTTCCTCACCCTTTTGAAGCAACTTTTCCATCTATCTACCTGCCTACATACCTACCATCTATCTTTCTTTCTATCTTCCAAGTGCCTTTCATAATCTGCCCCTAAGCTGAGGAGTTCAGATGCAACATTTGTGAGTTCTGTATAATATGTTCTAGACCAACAAGACTTTCCATTTGAAACCTCAAATTCTTTGAGCTCCTCTGCCTAAATTCACAACTGAATCTTATTCCCTGTGCTTGCCTTTGAGTTCTTGCTTGTTGCTGTCAACCAGAGTAGCCTTGCTGCATTTCTCAGTCAATACTGAGGAAGATAAACTTGAACGCACAATCTGTAGTGAGGTCCCTCAGGTGCTGTTTTCTGTTCAGTATGGGAACAAGGAGAAGAGGCAAAAAGGTACATTTAAAAAGAATTTATCTGATCTCCAGCAAGTTTTAACTACTAAAGCTTATTAAAAAGATCTGAGTCTTTTCATGATGGCTGTCTGTGAGTGGTGGGGATCTAAGTGAAGATGGTATGGTCAGGGATGATGGAGCTGCATGTGGCAGAAATAAGAGAAGCAGCAAATGTGAGACAGCAGTGATAGCTGGCAAGGCAGGGAATGAAACTGTGGGAACAAGCTGGGAGATGGAGAAGGGCACACTCAGGTAGAAAATAGTAGATTTGTGTTCCATCTTACAAGCATTTACAGCACAGCGTTGCTTTGCCCCCTGTGTAAAGGACTGTGTCAAGTGTAACACTTGGAAATGAATTACGCTTTTGTGATATGCATCACAAAGCAACCAAGCATACATACAAGCTTAGACTTGTACCCAAAGGAGCCTAACTCATGCCAAAGCCACCTCACAGATGTACTTGTGGATCCAAGCAAAAGGCGAGGTTGCCACCACGGTATTAAGGTCTAGCCTTCTGTACATTTGGATGCTGCTCCAAGCTTTGCCCTGCCTTTGCTCCACTTTGGCCTTTCCCATCCTGGCTGTGCTCCAGCTCCTTGATGTTCCAGCTCTTCCCTCAGTCAGGCTTTGGCATCTTCTCCCAGCCCTGTCCCAACACCTTGTGCTCTCTGCCCTGAGTGCAACAGTTGCCTTGCCAAGGCCAAAGGCTACTACTGCCAAATCTCCCACCTGCTTGTGAGGGGCAGTGCCATCTCCTCCCAGTGCCCAGCTGGGATACTTGGCTTTCACAGCTGGAGCTGAAGCTAGCAGACTTTACCAACTGTAAGCAAAACCTCTAGATAGCTGAAGTCTGCTACTATTTCTGGAAGAATAATCATACTGACAAGTGAATGAAAAAATTTCTACCTTCCCATCTGTTGTCACTGGGGGAATTTAGGGAATGTTTCCTAGAACTGCTATGAGCTAATAGATAGCAGTCATGAAGCAATGCCAGGATTTCGCGCTTGTGAAGGTGCAGGAGTAGTGACTTTCCCCTTTCAGGAAAACCCTAACTTGCCTTCTTTCCATGTTTTCACTCTCCTACCCACCCAACCTGATGTTGTGTTGATTGAGTAAATGGTACAGAGGGATGCTAACATTTGAGTGTTGGTCGTGTGTCTCCCAGATGGCCAACACTCTTCCTTCCTCCCTTTTTCAAGATAAAAGGGTCCCTTTTAAAAGAGAATTAGAGGATTGATCTGAACACAACAAAGTGAATAGATCAAGTTACATTTTCATCCTCTACTGCCCTCTATTGAGGATGGATCCATCTGCAGAGGAAAATCCAAACTGCATTTTTTTGGTAACACAATCGAGCTTAGAGTTTTATTCCTCCTCAAAAGACATTTATTTTCCAGTCCATGTGCTCAATTCAGAATGCATTTTCATTTGCAAGCCTTACCAGTGTGCTTTTTGACATGTGTGCCTCATGAATTACTTGCAGTTTCCATACATGAAGGCAAAATAGTCACGGATCCAATCCCCTGGATGTGCTTAGAGGGAATCCATTATATCAATAACCCAATTAATAACTGATCTGACATGATAAGCCAAAATAACTCATCTGGGACACGATGGAAACTGCCCTGTAGGTCATCTGGGACAGGTGGAAATTGCCCTGTAGTTTCCACAAATAATGTGTTCCACATCCAGTATGGCAAAGGCCCTTTCTTTCACCCTGACCTAATAATCTCAAAGTTCAGTGGATGAAAGAGCAATTAGTTGTATGAGTCATGCTTGGAAACTGGAATGGCCATGCATCTATCTAATGAAAAAGGAAGAAGAAAATTTGCCTCCTGACTTTAAAACCACTCTCTGGCAACGTGATTACTTGGCAATATCATTCCTTCTTTGGCAGTAATTGAAGAAAAAAAGTGGAGGAACAGAATGAGTTCAGCAATGCTAAGAGAAAAAAGAGAAAAGATCATCACGTCCTGTGTTTTTTCTACCACTTATCATTTGCAGATCTCTAAAGACTGTACAAATAACTGTTTACAAATTAGTAGCAAAGCAACTATGTGTAGTAATTATCTCAAAAATCACAATGGAGAAGCAAAGGTTGAGTTTGTTTTTGATCTACAGGAAGGCAAATCTGAGGAAAAAATAAGTCTAAAATGTTCCAATCCAGGGTGCATAAAACTGGGATTCTTCTGTCTCCTCTTGTCCTTTCAAAGTACACATGTTGATATTCACAGGTGCGTAGCACTTTCAGCTCTATAAGGGATGGCAGAAGATTCACACTGGTAAACTACATGAGCTAACATTTTTGGAACTGAAAATGTCCCACTCCATAGCATTTTCTTCATTGTGGATCTTAGGGCTGAAAAATGGCACATTCTGGGTAAAGCTGTGAGGATGTAAAAGTCAATTTGTAAGAAAATGCCACCTATTCTGAATACTGATTCCAAATAAAAGTGAGAGAAGGTCCTGATTTCTGGGATTTCCTCATGGCCTCACTACTTTCTAGGTGCCCACTCATGTTTTTAAGTTCTCCACCGCCCCTGAGAGCAGAAGTGCAACAGGCTGCCTCCTGCAAAATTTACTTTTCCTTCCCTTGTATTCAAAATGGGGTGATTTTTACAGAAGTTGGATTTTCCATGCTGTCTTCTGCATCTCAGTTCCATGAAATGACAGATTTACATTCCAGCAGCATTCAGTTGGCTTCAGCACAACTCTGAGTTCCCTGGACAAGGAGCTGGGATCTCAATTCCCCCCAGCACCCCCCACAACGAAAAACCAATAAACCAACAGGCACTCTGCTACTGAAGCTCTTGTGGCATTTCATAAAAGCCTTTGCCAAGCAAGGATTCTCTCCCACAGACCATCTATGTGGTTTCCATCTGCACATTAATTGGAAACTGCCTGGGGTAAAAAAGTATTTTTAAGTTTCAAATTTCAGCTGTTCCCATGCACTGAAGGTGCAGAGAGCTCTCTTCCCACAGTCCAGCCCTCCAAGGAGAAACCACAAGCTGGCTACAAAAACTTGAGCACTGAAAATCTGGGACATTTGGGTGGTATCAGCTCTATCAAGGTGGAATCATGTACCACTCTTCACTAAAAGGAGCAGTGTGCCTGTTTTCCCCTCCTCAAAGGACTACCTGCTGAATGCACTCCTGCCCTTGAGCCTTCACCAGATGTTCTCTCTCCCAACTGTGGTTGAGGAACATGTGTTTTGTATTGTTTCTGCCAGGTAAACATTCTTAAGGTCCCCCAGACTGATGCTGATGACTTTCTTCAGGCATGTGAGTCATGAAACATCTAGGAGAAACCTAGAAACACTGATGAGCACCTGGGGCACAGAAACCAGGCTGAAAAGCAGCAGAGGCTAAGCAGATAGACTGCTTCAAGGCCTGACTTACTCAGACCCTCACTGGAAACTGCAGCTTTGCCCATATAGAAAATTAGCAGGTTCCTCAAAATCAAAGATGATAGCCAGGAGACAGGCTTTGCTCTTACTGAGAATGGTCCAGCAGTGGCTTATACTCAGTTTATCACAACAGCTTTCTCTCCGTGAAGGAGCTAATGGCTTGACTAACACTCACCCATTCTGGCTTTTTCAGGACAGCGCTGGAGAGAATGTGTGGAAATGCTGACTACCAACTATGGCTTAGTGAGTGGTGGTGCTGGGTTGATGGTTGGACTTGAGTATCATAGGATGTCTCAGATTGAAAGGGCCCTTTGAGATCATCTACTCCAACCTCCTTGCCATGGACAGGGATGTCTCACAACTAGACTCACCTACACAAGGATCACATCCAACCTGGCCTTGAACACCCCCAGAGAGGAGGCACCCACAGCCTCCCCAGGCAACCTATTCCAGAGTCTCACCATCCTCATATTGAAGAACTTCTTCTTAAAATCCAGTCTAAACCTACTTTTAAAACCATTCACCCTTGTGCCATTTATAGACACCTTTATGAAAAGTCCCTCTCCAACCTTCCTTTAAGTCACAGTATCACAATATCACCAAGGTTGGAAGAGACCTCAAAGCTCATCAAGTCCAACCCATTACCACAGACCTCTAGACTAGACCATGGCACCAAGTGCCATGTCCAAACACGCCTTGAACACCTCCAGGGATGGTGACTCCACCACCTCCCTGGGCAGCCCATTCCAGTAACCAATGACTCTCTCAGTGAAGAACTTTCTCCTCACCTCCAGCCTAAACTTCCTCTGGCGCAACTTGAGACTGTGTCCTCTTGTTCTGGTGCTGCTTGCCTGAGAGAAGAAAGCAACCTTCTCTTGGCTACAACCACCCTTCAGGTGATTTCTAGTATGTCTAGTATGTCCTAAGAGATGGTAGGCACAAGCAACCAAAGAAAGAACCTGGATGGGTTGTATACTAACTGCAGAAGTGCTCTGCAGACTGCTCTCATGCTGATCTCTCTTGCAAACTCATCCTTGGGATCTTTAAAAAACAAACAAAAAAAATGGGACATTTATGAAACATCAGAGCAAGTTTATCTATAGCATAAACAAACTTCATTCCATGGGTATCATTTTAGCAGTAGATTCAGATGATGATCTACAGCAGTTTTTTTCACTGATCTGAGGCAAGAATCTCTCTGTGGTCTGAAGTTGGAGAACTTGACTGACAGTCTACAAGAAAGATAATAATACAAAAGGTAAAGAGCCATGTGGAATATTTGTTACTATGATTAAAACAGGCAGCAGGTTAATTTCAATTCAGCGTAAATGCAGGTTATACAGAAGGGAGAGTACACAGCTAAATGCTGTGTAGCAGTTTTCTATTGCTACAGGGACTTTACCACAATAGAGTTAAAGCCCCATCCTCTGTTTCAGAGGGGCTGAAAGCCTGTTAGTGCTCTGAAATGATGAAAGCAAATGAAATTGAATAGCAAACAAAACAAGTTCAGACTTGATCAGTGATGATGAGAGAACTCCAACCAGGTTCTCCTGGGAGCAATGATCAAGAATTAAAGTCTTGATTTTTTTTGTAAGCTAACAAATGAAGCTTCTTTATTCTACTTAAATGGGAGAAGAAAAACCCTATTAAAGGGAGCTAACAGTAGTACTAATCTGTAAGCTGCATCCCTGTTGGCCCCAGTAGGAATAAAAGAAAAGGAAAGGCTTCTAAAAATGTTTCACAAAAGCCACACAAAATGAGAGGAGAAAGAGATAACTCAGATGTGCAACTCTGTGAAGGAAGAGAAGTCTGTTTTCATAAATGAGAAGAAAGGCAGGAGCGTGGGGTGCAGCTCTCATCCTTTGCACCCCAACCTCCCAAGTTTACAGTCTGTGGGCTGACTGCAGGGCTCTTGCCAGGTGTGTGAAGGTGGTCAGGGCTCAGGTTTTTTAATTTTGCTTTTGACTGAGGACTTCATTGCCCCAGGCACCTACCTTACCAGGATTACTTGAATTTCTGGCATGAACGATCTCAGCAGGTGGTTATGTGGGGGCAGCATGCCCATTCCTGGGCAGGCCTCAATACTGGCCCTCTCTGCTATCACACTGGCAGACTTTAATGTATGCTTATCTCCATGTAAGTATTGCTTAGGCTCACCAGTTGTGAGATTGTGCCACCATCTGTAATCTGTACACCCTCCTGAATCACTGGCTGGCTTGCTGGCTAAGGAGACCTTTCATCAGTCCTGCTGTTATCTCATCCCATGCCCATGTGCTGTTGGTGGCACCATTCAGTGTCAGTGACTTTATCTGACAGGGAGAGTGATAGCTGTGAAGATGTGTCAACATCACTGGGTGCCAACATGTGGAGGCAGCCTGAATGAGCCCAGGAATCCTCAGGAATTAAGATGCTAAGCTTTGGGGCTCTTTCTGCACAACCATGGTGACCTGTGCCAACTAGATCAGTGACAGGGTAATGCTGTAAGGACACCTGCACAGTTACGGTGGACTAATCTCTCAGCAGAAGAGGAGAAAGAGAAAACATAAATGAGGTGAAGCAGAAGACCCCTTGATGTATGTTTAGCAGTAAGTTAAGAAGGAGCCACTGCTACAAGAATTGAGGACAAAATACCCACAGTAGTCTCAGACACAGAAAATATGTAGGGTGAGGGGGGTGTGCAGGGAAGGATAACACTTGTCCGCATTGTATAACCACTCTGTTGCATCAGAGTCTCACAATCTCACATTACTCTTTTTTTTCTTCTTTTTTTTTTTTCTTTCTTTTTTTTTTTTTTTTTCCCTCTGCATGGACAGAGCCTTTATGTGAACCAGTAACCAACGTACAATCTCTTCCTCCTCTGAGATCAATGTTCAAATGCTAGTGATTAGGAAGAACTCTTGGTATGCAGATTAGGACCCTGAGCTCATTTAGCCTTCAAGAAGAGAATGCCCAAGGGAATACCCTAATGCCAAGCTGTATGAACACTGAGCAAAGAGAAATAAAGAACACGGAACCAGAAATACAGCACATAATGAAATATATAAAGTTCAGTTTAAACATAAGATGAAACATGTTACAAAGGTGGTCATACATTTGAAGAGGTTGCTCAGAGAGGTTGTGAAGTCACTATCCCTTGCAGATATTGAAAGCTCAGATCCACACAGATCTGGGCAAACTGCTCTAGCTGATACTGCCTTGAGCAGAAGGGTTAGACTGGGTGAACTCCAGAGGACCAAGAAGGCAAATGGCATCCTGGTCTGCATCAGAAATAGTGTGGCCAGCAGGAGCAGGGAGGTCATTCTCCCCCTGGACTCTGCACTGGTTAGGCCACACCTTGAGTACTGTGTCCAGTTCTGGGCCCCTCAATTTAAGAAGGACATTGAGGTACTTGAATGTGTCCAGAGAAGGGCAACGAGGCTGGCCTCGAGCACAAACCCTATGAAGAGAGGCTGAGAGAGCTGGGATTGTTTAGCCTGGAGAAGAGGAGGCTCAGGGGAGACCTTCTTGCTGTCTACAGCTACCTGAAGGGTGGTTGTAGCCAAGAGAAGGTTGCTTTCTTCTCTCAGGCAAGCAGCACCAGAACAAGAGGACACAGTCTCAAACTGCGCCAGAGGAAGTTTAGACTGGAGGTGAGGAGAAAGTTCTTCACTGAGAGAGTCATTGACTGCTGGAATGGGCTGCCCAGGGAGGTGGTGGAGTCACCATCCCTGGAGGTGTTCAAGGCGTGTTTGGACGTGGCACTTGGTGCCATGATCTAGTCTAGAGGTCTGTGGTAATGGGTTGGACTTGATGAGCTTTGAGGTCTCTTCCAACCTTGGTGATACTGTGTAGTGGTGATATTGTGTGACCACTCCAACTGTTTTTCCCTTTTCACCCAAACTCATCATGGACTCAAATTGCAGCATCTTGAGCGATCAGAACTTAAACTACTTCTCATCAAAGATGATATGTTATGTCTTACGTAAATGTTATCTCTTATGTAAAACTCACAAATTCTCCAAGTCTTAACACTTTTAGGTGAATAAATACAAGCTGCAAAGTGCTTCCTGACTTGCTGCTAATGATTGCATCAAACACAGCAGTGGTGAATTCAAGGCCAAAATTGAGGCCCTTAGGTGACTCTCAGAACTTATAGCTGCCACATGCAAAACCCATTGCTACAGAATTGTGACAGAGAATAATTGAGTTAATTTGTCCAGGTTATAGCGGGTCTGACTTTTGACAGTGATTGCAGTAAGTGCGCAATGAGGCACTTTGGATTGGGCTAGAGTTTTCAAAGAACTAAACCTAGTTTCTAATACTAGGAGGTATGCTCAAATTACATGGCTATGTATTTTATCTAAAAATCCCTTTTAATAACCTGGATTTAATGCATTTTACAATGTATTTATTATCTCACACTGTGATATTTTGTAACTTAGATTTTTCAGCTAACGAGTAGCTCATCTAATGAAAATAATGATTTTTTCATGCTGAACTACATGGAAACTTAAAGTATTTCAATTAAACAAACCACCTCATTAGTGTGCCTTGATAATATAGCTGAGTTTTCTTTGATATGGTCAGAAATATCTAGCATGCTTTTGGGATGCAATCAAACTCCAATAAACTTGTTGCTAAAGACAGCTGCCTAGCACCATGTATTTCTTGAGCAATCAAATGACCTAGTTTAGAACTGTTTGAAGCCATTTTTCACTGTGGAAGGAGAACAAATTAACCTTGTTTAACAAGTAGTTTTCAATTTGTGTTCCAGGGCTCTTTTGCACTCTACTGTTTCCAGTGCAGTAGTGTGGCCTTATTTCATTCTTCCTGTTACATATCATATATACTTAATGCTACAACTTTGGGAAGCACCTCTCACCTGCTGCATGGACCCTAGGAAGAGGCACTATCTGTGCACTCAGAAAGTATCTTAAGCTACAGGACTGGTTATCTGAGGTCATTTTTGCTCCTTCATGCTCTGCAAAGAATAAAAAGAAAATTGCAGTCATTATTGCCTTTCACTTTGGTTTCTTTGGACTATTCTTTTGGAAGACTTGGTTGAATATTACAAAGACAGCAGAGAAATCTGCTGCAGAAAACCCAGCTTTTGGTTGATCCAAGACCAAAGTGAGCTACATCTTTACTGCAGACCACTTCCATGTCTCCATCTAGTTCCTGTTTGGATGTGGGGTCAGACCTTTGACTATTATAAATTAGCATAGCCCTGTTGAGAGCGCTGGTTTTTATCAGTGAAGATCTGGGTTCACATTCCCCTTATTTGTCTCAGAATTACCATTTCTGGGATGATAATTCTGTAGAGTTAGTGTACATTAGAGCTACAGTGAGGTGCTGTCTTTTAGGTTCTCTCCTTGGAAAATTCTGTTCCGATCTGGCTACCATCATAGGCCAAATGAGTTGCAGGAAATCTCTCATCATGTGCAGTGGAGCATGCATTTAACTTAAGATTGTTTCACCTTCTGTATGTATTCACTATAAAGTAAAAGCAGACACAAAGGCATTTACTAGGTGCAACTTAGTCCCTGTGCCAGCTTTCATTCCATTTGCTAGTCAGCCTTTTAAAACAGGAATTTAGCACAGCTTTCTAGCACTGTTAAAACCACATTAAACAACAAGCAGCCAACCAACCAACTAAGCTTCTCACATACCGGACTTGATTGGTGAGCTGTACTATATCTGGGCAGCTACATGGTATCTCCCATCTGCATTTCTTGCTTCAGCAGCAAAACTAGAGTGGATCGTGTTACTTTTGTTTTTAATTAAGTTAATTTTTCATGCCTTCTGTTCTCAGCTCAGAAGATAAGGCAGTTGCCTTCGCTCCGTTGTAAAGAAATATTTACACCCAAAATGCAAGCTCTCCTCCGCCTACTCTTGCCTGTTACAAACCCCTAAGTTCTGAGCTTAATGTAAGTTGGCAGTGTCCCTTTAATCAAAATTTAATGCTTGTCTTCAATCTCCTCAAAGCACTTAAAATCTAAAGACTTTAGAAGGGAGAGAATCATTAGTGCTGCTGTTATTCCTCTTCTCCCCAGCCAGTAGGAAGTTTGACCATGGTGCGTTACACAAATGGGGCATTGTTTTGCTCTCTCCACAGAGCCCTCTTTCAGAATTCGTCTTGCTTTCCACAGACCCCTGTTTCAGGATTCATGTTGCTCTCCTGTCTCAGGAGCAGCATGTTAGAGTTTTGCTCCTTTTGCTGCTCACAGGGAGGAGGCTGTAGAGTGATCTAAAAATCTGCTCAAGGATGACATGCAGCCAACACTTCTCTTCAGAAGTTCAGAGGAGGCCCATTCTTGCACACTCTGCACAGACAGGTACTGAAATTCACATGTGACTATGTCAGGAATAGTATGTTCTGACATCTCAGTTTCTGTCATAACCATATTTGCTATGAAAAGAACCAGCCAATTAGTCTAGGATGTTCATAAGATCTCAGTTCCTCTTCAGTCACTCCACTTCCTGGACCTGGAAAAACTTGGCTTGCGTCTTGGCAGCTGAATGTTTGGAAAGCTGGCCATAAGCCCTTCTGAAAATTTGACCTTGAATCTGCAAATATGCAACTCAGAAACCCCCATGAAGAGTAGCCCGTCTGATCCCAAGCAGAAGCCAAGATCATTGCAGATTCATGAAAAAATAACATCTTCTAAGGTTTTTGCCATGCGCAGCAAAGTACAGGACTGCAGAGATACTTTGGAGGCAGCTTTCTGTACAATAACCTGCTGCTCTGCATGCACAGCTACCTAACATTTATCTGGGCAAGTTCTGCAGTACAGCACTGCATTTTGTGTTGCTATCAAGTAGTGTGATATGCTTTACATTTTAATATGCTCCACTCTTTTCTTCTCACACCGCTTTCTTTTCCTTCCAAATTCCTTTGGCAACACAACCATAACCTTGTTTTATACTGCATTACTTCTTTGTTGCAGAACTTCATAAATATAGCTCTAGGTTTTCTCCCTTCCCTCCTTCCCTCCTTCCCTCCTTCCCTCCCTCTAACTTTTAATGCACAATTAAAAATCAGGAATATTCAAAGCCTAATGTGTGCATATGTTCTCCTCTCTCCCTTTGCTTTCTAAATGTGTAGTGACATGGTGGACTTTTAAATTTGGAGGATTTTGTTCAACTCCAACTTACACTTCAGCAAAATTGAATTGCAGAAGATCATCTTAATTATTGAAAGCATTTGCCTGTTCTTTAGTATGTTATTGCACAGTTGTTACCATTTACAGTAGGCTACAGTTATGGCTTTTAAAATATGTTCCTTGATATATACCTTGATAGCTCCTGTACTGAAAACCAGTGTGAGGGGAGTAGATGCTGCACAGTGTGGCAGTCTAAAGGGTAATAAACTTAGTGCAGCGAATGAGCAGTAGATCGTCATTTGAAGGTGAATAATCCTACACTGACTTAAGATGTACTTACCTAAAACACATCCAAGCAAACTATTACCTTCCTGTTTTCTTTAAGAAGGCAGGCATTTATGGAGAAATAGTGTAGGGAGAAGGCATGAGACAGCTCCTTTCATAGATTTAGCACTGAGATATGGATACATTTAACTGAAGAGGGAAGAGGGGATGCTTTCTTCTGTCTCCATATGATGAAAATAAAAAGCGATCAGGATAGATTTTTGTTGTCCTCTGGGCATTAAAAGCTTAAATGCAAAATGCATGAGTTATTATATCTAGCTAACTCTTAGGGGTAAATAGGCAGTATGGGGAATTAGTTGTTGTTAATTGGACTTCTGAGCTGAATTCCCAGGGTGTTGCACTGCAAGCATACCTCTTTTGTTTTAATATTGAAATAGGGAGAAGCCAGCTCTGTGGTGGATTCATTTCAGAATAGAACAGCAGAGCAGGCTAAATAATCTTCATCCAAATACTTAATCACATTTGCTGAATGTAAATATTTTAGGGTTAATTTCTGCATGTACTGTAAAAGGTAATTGGTTTTCCATTGACCATTTAAAAACTGTAAGGCAGATCATCAAGTAGCATAAATGGCCTAATTGTTCCATAACATCTGAAGATATGGCTTGGTGTTTCTTAAGCTATCATCTAAGTATATAAAACTATTTCCATGAAATTTGGTGTGCTCCCAGTGAATCAAGCTCCTCAGAACTGCATGGCAGTGAGCGTAGGCACAATTTTATTACAAACAGAAAGAGCAATCTTGAAAACCTTATTTTGCCTCGTTTTATCAACACTAGGCAGGGTATTTCTTCTTTAGAAAGTTTTAATAACATTCACAAAATAAACCCAAGGATCTTTCCCAGATTTGGAAGACCCGAAAAAAACAGGTTTCGATATGGGCTTTTTTACTAAGAACCGGTCCAGTCTGCACATGCTGTAAAAAAAGTGATAAAGTAACAATCCCCAGAGCAGGGGCTACAGGTCACACATTTCCTTTAACACCCTATTGTAGTTGATCCTCCTTGCATAGCTAATTGTTATTGGTATAATCCAGAAGGTAACAGAAAAACTCAAGATAGCCTTGCATGTTCTTGTCAGTCAAACCTAACCATAAAATGTTCTGAGCATTCCTGAAGTGCTCAGAAAAATAACCTAGGGAGATATTTAAATTAATTATAAAGCCCTTAGAGAATAGAAGCAACAAAAGTTTCCTATATTGCATCATGTATCTTTATATCATGAACAAAAATACATGATTTTAAAGGTACAGCGATGTATTATTGGCCTTTCATCACTCCTTTCCTCTCTCCTCATCCCAGCATGATCAGCATTTGCCATGGTAGGAAGCCCTTCCCATTTCAAGGAACAAAGCAACAGCAAAATGTCCAAAATGCCAGATCCCTTCAATACTTAACCTCTCTCTCAACAGTTTGGTCCCAGTCAATTCAAAGCATTTTATTGTTTTTTGGAATTGAGATGGAGCCTAATCTATACCTTTCTCATCTGTTATGTCAATTTATAGAAAGATGTTTCTGAGTCACTTCTTGTGCTAAGCAGCTCTAAAGAAAAGAGCAGCTACTCCTAGTATTTGGTGTCTACTACTCTCCCAAAACGGCTGTGAATAAAGATTTACACAATAACTCTCTTTACAGAACCAGAGAGATTTAAAAAAAAAAAATACTAATGCTAGTTACTCTTATTTTAAAATTAGCAAAGTTTTAGGCCAGTTAGGATTGGCACTTAGGTAACTGGATTGTCAAGGTGTTTGAGAGGTCACACCAAGCCAACCAGACACTATGTTACAGACACTCAAAAATCACAGTAACCACTATCAGCGTCCAGACGTGATTATGTTGGCCTTAATTAAGCAATATACTCAAATTTGCCATAGGAAACTGTGTCAAGGAGGGTGCTTTGCCCCTTTTATCCTGGGTGCAGGATGCTGGGATCCTTCTCATAAGCAGAAGAAAAGCAACCATACACCTCACTTGGAGCAGCTGATGTTGGTGGGAAAAGCAGTGAGGTGATGATCCTGAACAGCTGTAGAGGTGTTTCCAGCACGAGTCTGTCTGGAAATGTGAACTGCCTACAGCATTATACACATTGCTGTGCAAAGGCTGCCTCCGTGTCTGGATGCCTGGTTGGCCAGAAGGCTTAGTTGTGAGCAGCGGGCAGGATCTAGCTTGCATTTGAGGATGAAATACAGTTTTCACAGCCTGGAAGAGCTGCACAGAGCCCTTTTATTTTTTTCATTGAATAGACTGACACAGCGCCACTGCACCAGGAGGACCAACACAGGAGATGTCACAGGCCAGGGACCCCTACTTCATCCCGGACAACAGCTGTGAAGCACCACCATGCAGAAGTCACACCTCCGCTGCATGTGCTGCCCGCAGGCTCAGTGCCCTACTCCCTCTTAAATGCTTTGTGCAGGGGAGGGGGAGCGTGCACAAAGCCTATTTAATTAGGCATCGTGTAGGAAGGATGAACTCCATCCCAAGTGAGATGGAGGAGTGTGTGTCTCCTCCAGATGGTGAAATTAATTTATCTTTTTTCCTAAGTCAGGAGAAAGTAAGCAGGTGTGAGTATGGGGCCTACCTATATTGGTTTTAATCAGCAACTTTAGGCAAACTCCGTGTTCTCATCAGAAAAGGGGAAAAATAAACAGCTGAGCACTGTGATTCATTTACACTTCAAATATACTTTGAGTTGGTTATTCCTCAATTAATCAAATAGCTGGTGTATCCCTAAAGTAGTATAAAGTGACACGCTGTGTGAAATCAATTTTCCCTTCCAAAATCATTAAATTCAGTAGCCTGTGACTACATCCCTGCTAATTCTAGTACCGATCCTTTCATCCTCCATTAACTTTGGCACGCCTAACAGGCTGTCAAAAATAATTTCCCAGAACGTAAATAATTCAGAAATTAAAAATTAATAAATAATAACAGAGAGCTACTGGGAGATAGACTGGGTCAATTAGTCAGCTCTGCATTCTGTTTCTTCGCAGCAGGGGGGCAGCCACATTCGTTACTAGAATCTTTCCTCCGATTCCTAGGTCTGATTTACGGCTCTTCATTACTGGATCCAGTCAGACACAATTACCTCCATCACTATCTCAGTTCCTAACTTCAAAGAAACACACATTTTCTTGTCTGCTTTTTTTCTCCTTGCAGCAGCCTCAGCTTGACGTCTCTGGAATTTCTTCCATGCGGACTAATTAATAAGACTTTGACTTATCATATTCACTTCTCTTCTTTGATGTCCTACCTTAGTCAATCATCCTATTTAATTAGAATTTCAATGATAACTTTACTTATCTCATGGCTAGATGTAAATTAAAATAACGGGATTTTAATTCCCTTTCTTACGGGGTTATGACATTTCTGACAGAAAAAGTTTCAACCCAAATATGATGCTATGTACTTCCTATGCTAGGAGTGCATTCCACTAAATTGTTTTTCCCTTTGCTACAAAATAATTTTGCTTGTTTAACAAGCTCCACTGAAATGGAAATGAACTACAGTTTCTCTTAACATAATTTGCACAGGTCCATGTTGTGGAAGGTTATGTTGATATAAATTAGTATGATCAGATTGTAGCACGTGCCACATAGCTAATGAGGGAAGAGAACGGGATTTTTAAGAAAAAAAACAAAACTCTGGAGAGACAATGGACCATAGGACTTCTTCTTTCTGCCCTTCTCAGCAGTTAAGAGCACTTCTCCAAGGTTCCTCACTTCATTCTTTCATTTACAGACCTAATCCTGCTGGTTGTATCCAAGCAGCACCTGATGCTGGATTCTGATTTCAATGAGATATCTCTAAAACACATATCCCTCTCCTGCTCCTAGGAATGGTATTGTGGCTGCAGCTTAACAGTAGGAGTAGATCCCTTAGCTCTCTCTTTCTTTCCCCTCCACAGTATCCAGTATGTGCTTGCATACAGGCTCACCTTCCTTCTCATGCCTCTTTAATTTTGTCAGTCTAGGATTGTTAGGACAACAAATGAATATAAGTGAAAACAATCTCTAATTTTTAAATCAAAGGTTATAGTGCAGAAGAGTACTATAAGGTTGATAGAGCAGAGGAGTCCTCCTCGGCCCCAAAAGATCCCTGAAAATAGGACAGTAGGATATGCTTTCCAGGGGTCCAGAAGACCTTTTTGAGCCTTAGTAATTTGGGCAATCCTGCTCTTCATCTGGCAGAACTTCCCGTGTGACCAAGTGAACAGCTGTGCACATGACAGTGACTTTCAGAAAAGAGAATTAAGGAGAGGACCATGTGGAAAACTAAGGTCAACATATCAAGAACTGGTTTTAAACCGTGTATTGAAGCATTATTCTGCAAACAGAATACAGTGATGGCTCAATGGCTGTCACAAAATGTACCACATTACTAATCTGCTGTCAGAGATACTGTCGTCCTAATCTTCTCTGGAGGAAAAGAGGTTTCCAATTTTACAATGCCAATAAGCAAATACACCCTGGAAGCCAACCTCTCATCTTTTTAAGGAAAAAAGCCCACATCCTCAGGCTTTATGCTTCCACTGATGCCCTAGAAGGGGGGAAAAGAATGGGTTTTCCAGGATGCCAGGCTTACTTTTCCAAGTCGATGCATTGTGCATTTGCTAATCCATCCCCTTTGTTGTATTCAAGGAAAGAAGAAAGAGCAGAAAGAGTTAATGAGACATGTTGGACATGGAAAATAACTGCTCCCAAAAGAGACAGTTTGGTACTGTGAACGAGTAAGAGAAGAAAAGAACATGAGAGAATCACTCACTAGCACTAATCTGTACAAAATGGGCTTAGTGAGCTCCTGATTCAAACTTTATCCTCACTTTAGATAGCATTAAACCAGTTGTGATAAAGCTAACATTTCTAGGTGCTCTGGCAAGCTGTTTGCCTGACAGCCCTGCTTCTCTTACAAAATAAACTGGAGATACTTGAAAAACTAGGCCAGTGCATCAGCAGAAGTGAACAGCTGGAATTTAATTGACAGCTTCTAAAATTTACACCAGTTGAGTTTAGAACCTAAATTGGGTAAGTTCAAAAAGATATCGATACTTTTGTTCAATAATGAAATAGTCACCTGTTGCACTGACAACATCTAAACTAGACTATCATAATTTAATAGTGTTGTTCTTTAACAATTGGATTCCATTACACTTTTATATTTAGGCATGATTATTTAATCTAATTTAATTGGCTTTCTTATTCCCCTCAGGGTTCTGGGCCTAGAAAGTTCATATTAAATACTCTAATTGCTCTGAAATTCATTCGTTGTCTGAAATATGCTCCTGTTTTAAATATACCCTAAAATCTAGTTCATACATGTTTTCTCTTCTTTCATGAGTTAGAAAAATTCTGGTGTCCATAATTTGCACTTAAAAAGAGTCAATAATTAAGTGAAATAATAATTATAGATTGAAAACAGGGGGAGAGGGGAATGCAGTACAATGAACTGTGAGTTGCAAACCCCTAAGTAGGGCCAGGAGCTCACATCAAAGCTCCCTGAGCACTCGCTGTTCTCCAGAAGCCAAGATGAAGCCACTAATGATGGCATCCCCTACATTTTTCTCACACAGCCTGGAGAAGAGAAGACTAAGAGGAGATCCCATCAATGTATACATATGTCTGAGTGGTGGGTGTCAAGTGGATGGGGCCAATCTCTTTTCAGTGGTGAGCAGCAATAAGACAAGGAGCAATGGCTACAAATTGGAACATAGAAGGTTTCACCTAAACATGAGGAGAAACTTCTTTACAGTGCGGGTGACAGAGCCTTTGGACAGGCTACCCAGAGAGGTTGTGGAATCTCCTTCTCTACAGATTTTCAGAACCTACCTGGATGCATTCCTGTGTGAACTACCCTAGGGGATCCTGCCTTGGCAGGGGGGTTGGACTTGGTGATCTCTGGAGGTCCCATCCAACCTCTAAGGTTCTGTGATTTAACGTGTGGGCCCGTGCTTATCACTGTAGAACACTGCTCAGGCCAGTGAGCAAAAGTCTTTCAAGTCTTGCAGGTGGAGGGCCCAATCCTGTACTCCTTGCAGATGGTGATTCACCAACTGATGCTGTGTAAACATTTTGCCTGCACAACTCTGTTTCAGTTGCAGCAATAAGCACCCCGCATCCACACACCCTATGAGAAGGCCTTTGTGTGGCAGAACAGGACCACCAGGAGCAGGAGATCTGGGGAGCCGAAGGGATGAAAGAGTGTTTTAAAATCTTGGTCTTTAATATGTTAGTGCCAGGTGGTGGGGTGGGAGCATTTCCTCTTTAGGGAGGATAGCAGAGGCCTTCCTATCACCAGCCAGTTGCTGATTCCAGAACACAGAAGGCCAGCTGTACTTGTCAGTGTGCCTCTCACCTTGTTGAAAAATTCTTCACTGAAAGAGAGGTCAGGTATTGGAACAGGCTGCCCAGAGAAGTGGTAGTGTCACCATTCCCAGAGGCCCTCAAAAAATATAGACATGACTCTCCAGGGCATGATTTAGCACGGTGGTGGTGGTGGTTTGACAATTAGACTTGACGATCTTAAAGGTGTTTTCCAACATTAATGATTCTATGGTTCTATTGCTGTTAGAGGCAGCTTTTGTGTGTTCAGTTTTTTTTCAAATGGCAGATTTGGGAGATCTGGCACCACTGGAACGCTGTTTGTGGCTGCTGACAAACCATCTTAGGCTCCCTTAGTGCTTTCCGTTTTTTTCTCAGGGATCTTCTAGAAGCTATTAAAAAGTCAAGAAACACAACCCAGCTCAGGAAACTCGTAAGATGTCAACTGCTGAACACTGGGAGAGTGTATTCAGGGAAAGGTCAGCTGTGTCCTGTTTACTGTGCTCTCCCTAGGTACCTATGGCTTGGCAATGAGATTTTGGGAAGGGGGACCTTTGACCTCACCAGCAAAGAGTTTTATAGCCTCATATTCATTCTTAAGTGCCTGTCCTGAAGCACATGAGACAGGAAACACATGACTCGGTAAACAGGCAAGAGGATTTTCTGCCCAAAGCTCCCAGCAGAGTTGGTGATGCAGTGAGGACATGTTTGACACAATTTGGTACTGAGGTGCTCTCCAGAAAGTCCAGCTTTGGAATGACCCTGTCAGATTGGTGCAGGCTCTGGGAAGGAACATGTTGGGCAGCAGTGAGAGGGCATCCTGGGAGGAAGGTCGCACTGTGAGGATAGCCTTTGTGTGCTCAAGGTGAGGTACTCTTGTACAACTTGACCACCACAAAAAGAGGAGAGGTGCAGACCCCTCCCCAGTGAAGCTGGCAGAAGTGGCACGGATTTCAAGATGGACTGATCTTTTCCGTGTGCCTAAAACACACAGTTTGCAGGAGTGTTACGTGCTGGTTTGGCATGGAAGAACATGTGCCAGTGACTTCTAATTGAGAGAACACCAGACTGGGACACAGTTTATGGGCATACAACTGTGTAACTAATGTAGCAAAGAACAAAACGGTCTGTGGAAGTTTAGAAAAATCGTGTTTTAGTAAAACACAAAAAATCAAAGCAATGGTGGGAGGAGACAGTGCATGGGATGCCTGGGAAAAGTGAAGCATCTGCAGCATAGGGTATTTTGTGCTTTACTACGTCCTCCCGCAGCACGCCCGCATACTCTCCACCGCTGCCAGCACCGCTGGCGGAGTCTGCCTCGCCGTCGGCCGCTGAGCGGCGCCCCGCCTCCCTTCTTCCGTACAATATGGCGTATCCCTACGCCTCCTTCCGTACAACACGGTGGCGCCCTCTCCCCACGGAGGCGGAGAGATGCTGTAGTGAGCGCAGACGCCACTATTCCTTCCGGTTCAAGAGCGCCTCTATTTCAATGTTGACCTCCCGCGTTTCCGCTTCCTCTTCCGGGTCTTGCGGCGCCAGGTATGGCTGCGAGTGACTGGGGGCTGTTGATGCTTATCCGTCCCCATCCGCGGTCTGGTAGACGGTGGGGCTTGCCTAGGGTTCTGGAAAGCTGCGGTGAGGGACCGGCGGCGCTGCTGACCGCGCTTGGGTCGGCGACGGGGGCAGAGCTGCGCAGCGGGAGGGATGGGCCTTCCCGGGCCTTCCCAGGCCGTCGTTGGGTGGTTTCCGAGAGGGTCTCGCGTCTGCCGGGCCGCAGCGGGCTGGTGCTGGGGATTGTGCCGCTCAGCCCAGTGGCTCCTGGGGCCCAGCGCCCGAAAAGCGCCATCGCCCGCGGCGGGAGCGTTTCCTGTGGAACTCTGAAGGCTGCTGACGTCTCGCTGGCTCTTTCCTTCTTTGCGCCGCTGTAGGAGCTGGGTACTGCCGGTGTCGCTGCTCGCGTCGCGTTGTGTTGGGCCCCGAGAAAGCTCCGGTCTGGGCCTAGACCTAATAGTTTGGTGTCTGCTGAGATATGGATAGCATGGTGTTTGCTTCAGCTGTTTTCAGCCTCGCTGCCGAAGCTTTCATTGAATACACAGCTGTTGAAAGCTTTACACACTTCTGTAGGACACTGTCACGTCATGCAGACAAAATGAAACTGCGAGATGCCTTGAGATTAGTTAGCTTTAATTTTGTTAATACTAGTGGAATCGCAGCTGCTGATTCAAATCTGTTCCAGTGCTTCAGGGCAGGTGATGCTGTGGTACATAAACCCTCTGGACACTGAGCCCTTTAATGAGTGCTACTTTTGTTTGATCTAATTTAGGTGTTCAGAATGGTTCAGCGCTTGACCTATCGCCGTAGGTTGTCCTACAACACAGCTTCCAACAAGACTAGACTGTAAGTAAGACAGTTCCTGAGAAAACTTGGTTTTTTAAGAACACTAATTTTATGTTTTGATACGTTAGCTGAGTATTTTTCTGCTGTGCTTAGGTCCCGAACACCTGGGAACAGGATTGTTTACCTTTACACCAAGAAAGTGGGGAAGGCACCAAAATCAGCATGTGGTATTTGCCCAGGAAGACTTCGTGGTGTAAGTATTGGCCTTATTGGCATAAGGCTTCTCTTTACAGCTATGTTTTTTTCAGTACAAAGATCCTATTTGAGTAGTAGTATATGTTCATTGATGAATTCTTTTTAGAACAGCTTTCTTCTTTAAAATTCTGTTATCTAAATGTTATAAAGGGTAACTGGTAAAATAAACTTTGAAGACTGAAGTACTAAATGCTTTGTTACCACTGTCAGTTTTTTGCTGCTGTTACATCTGAACCCTGTTGTTTTGCATCTGGCTGAAATTCTTAAGAGCTAGGCTGAGCTAATTCTGTAGCGGGTTTAGAAGTCTAAATTGGCTCTACTAGATAGGCTTTCAGACAAACCAAGTCAGTTGTGACTTTCAGCTTCAGAAAAATAGAAATTAGTGTTTTTAACGTGATACTTTTTTCCAAATTTTTTTTTTTTGGTGTAACATCATAGCTCTTAACAGCGATGGGAATGTCTGAGTAATGTTGATCTTTGAGCAGTTCCTATCCTTGAAAATTTTTTTTAAAAAACAATTTTGCAATTAATTTATTTGTGAACCCCTGTGGTAGAATGAAAAGATCAGCTGAAGAATGCTGAAGACGGGCACACATAACAAGGTGTGACTTGAGTCAGTATTCTTTGTCTCTTGAGTAGTCAGCTTCAGGTGTTGCTGCTCCTTGAAGCCATCAGAGTGGATTTCTTTAGTAAGGTTGTTGTACAAAATTAATGTCATAATACATGCTTTCCTTTTTTGCTTTCTGTAGGTTCGTGCTGTGCGTCCTAAAGTTCTCATGAGATTGTCAAAAACAAAGAAGCATGTTAGCAGGGCCTATGGTGGTTCCATGTGTGCTAAGTGTGTCCGTGACCGGTAAGCTTGCAGACAGCTAATTTATATTCTTCAGGTTGCTTCATATTAGATTTTTACATCTCAGTGTTTCATAATATGGACCAAGACTTGGAAGACTCTTGTCTGGTGTTAGTATAGTAAAATGGAGAGTGTAAGCGTGGAGGCACGTGAGCAGTGATGCATATTATTTTGTCCGTTGGGTTTGAGCTAGTTACTGCGTGCAAACCTCCGTCATAGAGTTTTTCTTCATCATTTCTTACTTGCCTTTACTTTAGTGCTGAGCTCTGCTCACTCTGCATTTTTGTTTTTTATAGTGAGACACCAGTGTAAAGATTTTTCTCTTTTGTCTTACTCTTCTGTCTTGTCTGAAGATTCTAGTGTAAGATCATCTGAGTTTTTGTAGAATTTTGGAATTAAAAGATAATAAAACGGTTGCATGTTAAGGATTTTTAAATGGTCAAGCTTTACTGTAGCCTTTGGGTCTCACTGAATTCAGTTTTGTTGTGTGACAACTGTACTTCTATGCATCCTGGCCAAACTTGAAGAGAAGTGTGTAATACAAGTATATGCCGTCTCTGTGACTGGTAATCAGAGCAGCTCTCTGGAGGCAACAGTCTAATGCCATTTTTTTGATCTTGCCAGCATTTTTTTCCTTTTCTTGCATGAATTCTAGGTTGTATTAGATGCCATGGAAAATGGATTGTTCCACCTCCCATGCTGGAATTCTGTAGCATAACTTCTTCAAAGGCAAATTTTTTTTTTCCAGAGTATTTTCCCAAATACTTTATGAACTTACTGAATGTCATTTTTAATGCATAAGTATGCCTTATTTTGCCTCAACCAAAACACACAAGTCACCTCCTTCCCGTATTGGCAGGTTTTCTCCTGCATCTGCTTAGGTGTCTTTGTGTACTGCAGAAGTAAGCATCTGTACCATATGCATTTTGAACAGCATTTTAATGTTTTAAGGTAGAAGAGTGTGAACAGTGCTCTTTTGCTTTTAACTTTTGAGCTGTTGATGCGAGCATTATCACTTTGATCCATCTGTACAGTGGCCTTACATGACTTCCATAAATAATTGTATTTGGGCATGACTTGCCCTGACAGGGTTTTCCTTGTTTATGTTCAAAGGAGCTGTAATCCTGAGAGGGGAACTGTTGTGGTTTTGCTAACTGAACTCATGCAAAGTGTCCCATAGTTTTGAGGAAGAGAGCTGACCAGGACTGATCATACCAGTTCTGACTTCAAGAACAAGTAAATTAGTTTGGTGGTGAGGAGTTCTGTGTTTTACCTTTCAAGTTAGTGAAGGTGTTAATGTTGCCATGTTCAGCTGTCATGTGTTGCCTTGCTTGTCTGCAAACTACTCACTCTAAATTTTGCAGGCACACAATAGGCCTTCTTCCCCAAACCACCACATTCATAAAGTGCCACCATGCCTGTCTTTTGATGCTGACAAGAATATGGACGGCTTCTCTTTTTATGTTATTGTGGAACTGACACCACATGGGTGATGAATGTTGGAGACAGCAAAACTAGCTGTGACTTGGTTTTATTTTGTGTTTTTATTGAAGAAGACACATGTCTTAAAATTATGTTTTCCTTTCCAGAATCAAGCGAGCTTTTCTTATTGAGGAGCAGAAGATCGTTGTGAAAGTGTTGAAGGCACAAGCACAGAGCCAGAAGTCAAAGTGAATTTATTTGTAGTTTCAGCCCAATAAATGAGAGTTCCACTTTTCTTGTGTCCTGTTGTTCTATATGCTAGTCAAAGCTGGTGGAGCTGCTTGTCACAGCTTGTGTAGAATTGCATTTTGGTACCACAAACCCTCTAGCCAGGATGCTGTGTCCCTTGCTGCCCACAGATAGAGAAATCAGGTGGAATTAGGTCTAGCTAAAGAGGTCTCCCAACTCTGTCTCCTAGTCCTGTAGAGATTTTGGGAGTATTTCAGAGCGATGCAGGTTGTGTTTTTTCATGGTAACATCTCTGAAGTCATCAGAGGACTTGAGGATCAGACGAAAATTAGGAATCTGAAGAAGAAAAGCAAAAGAAGACTAAAGGTTGGTGGTAGATTTTCAGGCGAAAAGGAAAACTAGTATAGGCCTAAGGGAGATTTTTTATTAATACTGTTGATTGAATCTGAGGGTGGTGGGGAATAGTCTGGTTCTGTAGATTGGTGGTGACTTAGCAATGCTAGGTTAATGGTTAGACTTGATAATTTTACAGATCTTTCCCAACCAAAGCAATTCTATGAATCTGTTGCATCATTTAGGTGATACTCGAGCACACTGCTCTTGTCCAGTTTGGGTTAGCTGTTGAGCTTTGTCAGTAAGGAGACAGGATCAGCTCTGTTTAGGGAGGAGCACTGTGTATCTGTGTGTTTCGGGCTGGATGTTGTCACTCCTGTGGCTGTAATGAGCAGCCAACGGTTAGTGGATGTTGCACTGAGCAGTGGCCAACTTGCAAGATACTAGCTGAAGATGGCTTTTGAAGCCTGCAAACAAAAATATGCCTTCTCTCTGCTTTGAATTTACCTGTGTTCGAATTTCAGTGATTTTATGCTATTGGTTTTTTTTTTTCCTTGAATGAAACAGGTCATTGGGACCTTGGGAGGAACATATATATATATATATATATAGTAATGATACTATATTTAGTAATAGTAACCTATCGATCTTCCTCAACAAGATGAGGTGGGAAATCTTTCAGTGTCTTGATTACATCCAAGGTACTTTGTCCAGCCTGGAAATTTTTGACTGAGATGTACATAGCCCTGGGGCATGCCCATTTGGTGCCTTGTTGTTGATACGCAATTCACATCTGAGTCACCAAATAAAGGGAACCCAGAGTGTTGTGATTTCAGATATTTTGTTTTCCCCCTTTAAAAATTGGTGCTTGGCTAAAGGTCAGAGAGAATTAACCAGAACACAGGTATGTGAAAGGCACTTTTACCTATATGTGTGTGTGTGTGTGTAAAATATTAAATTAGAAACATTCAAAAACTGGAAATGCAAAACAAAACCTGAACAGTTCGTGCTGAGGCATTTTCTTGCAGGGGTTTCTCTTTGCCAGTGGTGTTGCTCATGCTAGCACGAGCTACTGTGGTTGAACAGCACTTGTTCTGTCTCACGTCTGTGAGAGAAGTTTCTTCCACAAGTTCTGGAGGGGTGCCTGGTCACTCATAAACACAGAAACATCCGGCTTGGGAAAGGCGCTCAGGATCACCAAGTCCAACCTATAACCCTACTCTACAAGTTTCACCTTAAACCATATCCCTAAGCACCACATCCAAACGACCCTTAGACACATCCAGGGTCAGTGACTCAATCACCTCCCTGGGCAGCTCATTCCAGTACCACTCTCTCTGTGAAAAACTTTTCCCCAATAATCTAATTTAAAACTATTCAGTCTCAGCTTGAGGCCATTCCCCCTTGTCCTGTCTCCAGGTACCTATGAGAAGAGAGCAGCAGCAGCCTCTCCATAACATTCCTTCAGGTAGTTGTAGACAGCAATGAGGTGTCCCCTCAGTCTCCTCTTCAAACTAAACAGTTGCTCCTCATAAGATTTATTCTCTAGGCCCTTCACCAGCTTCATTCCCCTCCTCTGGACACACTCCAGCACTTCTACATCTCTCTTGTACTGAGGTGGCCAAAACCAAACACAATACTTGAGGCGTGGCCTCACCAAAGCCAAGTCCAAGGGGGCAATCACCTCCCTACTCCTGCTGGCCATAGCATGTTTAATACAAGCCAGGGTGCCACTGGCCTTCTTGGCTGCCTGGGCACACTGCTGGCTCATATTCAGCTGCTTCTCTATTAACAACCTCCAGATCCCTTTCTGACAGGCAGCTCTCCAGTCACACTGCCCCAAGCCTGTAGCATTACTTGGGGTTATGACTCAAGTGCAGGACCTGGCATTTGGCCTTGCTGAAACTCATCCCATTAATGTTGGCCCATTGGGCTAGCCTATCCAAGTCCCTCTGAAGAGCCTCTCTANTTCTCTATTAACAACCTCCAGATCCCTTTCTGACAGGCAGCTCTCCAGTCACACTGCCCCAAGCCTGTAGCATTACTTGGGGTTATGACTCAAGTGCAGGACCTGGCATTTGGCCTTGCTGAAACTCATCCCATTAATGTTGGCCCATTGGGCTAGCCTATCCAAGTCCCTCTGAAGAGCCTCTCTACCCTCATTCTAATCAACACTGCTACCTAACTTGATGTAATCTGCAAACTTACTGATGACACTCTCTATGCCTGAATCAAAGTCACCAATAGAGATGTTAAAAAGGAGTGGTCCCAATCAGATTCCTGAGAGACACCACTAGTGACCAGCTGCCAACTGAATTTAACTCCATTCACCACTCTCTGGGCCCTCCTGTCCAGCCAGGAGACAGTGTGCTCATCCAAGCCATGAGCACCCAATTTGTCTACCAGAATTTTATCACCTCACTCTGTGTGTTCATGTTCCTCTGAGACACTTTGGGAACCAGGCAACAGCTCTGCTGGGTCTGAAAGCTTGGCAGCAACAGCCTGCATACTCTCCCAGTTGTGCTTCTCCTTCCAGTCCTTGGTTGAGAGCAGGAACCAGATGTGCTTGGATTAGCTGTTCCTCTGCCCTTCCCTATGCAGCATGGCAGCCACTTGGAGACAGACACCACAGAAGATGTTGAAAGTTCAGAAGTGCTCCTTCAGCACCTGTGGTGAGTGCATATAGGAGTCTTCTCTCCACCTTCAGCCTCTGCAGTCACTCCAGGTGTCTTGGCAATGGCCAACGCAGATCCTCATGACAACACTAACCCCACTGATGATGTGTCAGGGAGCAAAGGCTCCTGGGAAATGTTGCAAACAGCCAATGGGCTTCCACGAGAAAAGGAGCACGATTACACAAGGCCCCAGTATGTCCTCAAGCCCTGGGTGTAGGACTTTAAGGGTCACCTCCTGGCCCTTTCTCCATAGTAACCAGCTCTGTGCAACCTGATCTGGTTGGGGATGTTCCTGTTCACTGTGGGGGAATTAGATGATCTTTGACGGTCCTTCCAACCCAAAGCATTCTCTTATTCTACGACTTCCTAGGGAGGAATAACCCCAATGTACCATTACAGGTTAGGAGTTGGGCTTCTTGAAAGCAGCTCTGCAGAGAAGGACCTGAGATGTTTGGTGGACAAATTGTCCATGAGCCAGGCTGCCCAGGGGAAGGTAGAGTCCCCATCCTTAAAGAGATTAAACAGCTATGTAGATGTGGTGCTAAGGGATGTGGTTTAATGACGACTTGGCAGTGCTGGGTTAACAGTTGGACTTGACGATTTTAAAAATCTTTTCTAACCTAAATGATTCTATGATTGCGTGCTGCTACATCTGCATCTGGAAGAAAGCTGCAGCTGCTGTATTCTGTTAAAGTGCTTCCTAGGTCAGCAGTTAGAGGTATGATACAAGCAGAGCTCCAGGGCACAGCTGGAACTGACCTCTAATGGCTTTCAGAATTACGTTTTGGAGTAGCAGTTTTTGGTCTCTGGTATTGAAGCGAAGTTCTGTTGCTTTATCACTGAGGATCTGATGGTAATGGAAAAAGCAATGGTAAAAAAGTGGAAATGGCCCAATTTTGCTGCTTTGCTTCATTCTGCTGTGTAAGGAAAACTGTAAATGTGTCTCTAACACTCCCCAGGAGTGCTTTAACACTTGGAATAACTTCTGCATTACATGGGGGTACAGGGTTATTCCTTACCCCCAGCTCTGAATTATTTAGTGTCTGACAAGAAGCAGGTCTCTGTTTTTACCAATAACTATTTCAATAGAGTAGTGAACTCCACCACTGGACTAAGGGAGAAGTCACTGAGCACACAGTCTTCCTGGGAGCAGTAAGGATGCCATTCAAAGAGGTTTCTAAAATAACTTGCTGAGCCTGCTCTCTGAGATGTGTGCAGATTCCTTCTGACTATGCCATCTGTTCACCTCCTGCCTGGCTCTGGAACTTGTCAGGCCGTACAGTCCGCCAAGACACAGATCACAGGAAACTGAGCTAATGAAAAGACCTGTCCTTCTGCTGGCAGTGAGCTGGCACTTTGGGTCAGCTGCCTGTAAACAAAATGGTGGTATTAGCACCTCCTGGGTTTGACAACAGGAGGTGGCATGATCCAGGATAACTGCCTTAACACTATGCATGGTAAAATGAGCTGTACCTCCTCAAGAATGTCTTTATAGCATCTTAAGTCATGAAAATAATTTTGTCAGGCTCAGAATGGATAAATCTTAGAATCATAGAATTGTTTTAGTGGAAAAGACCTTTAAGATCATTGAATCCAAACATTTTCTAACTCTACCAAGGCTGGTGCTAAACCATGTCCCTCAGCACCACATCTCTGCCATCTTTAGGGATGGGGATTTAACTGCCTTCCTGAATACCCTTTTACAGTGTTTGAGAACCCTTTGAGTCAAAACGTTTCTTCTAATGTCCAATCTAAACCTCCTCTGGTGCAACTTGAGGCCACGTCTTCTCTGCCTTTTACATGTTATTAGGGAGAAGAGACCAACATCCACTTCAATCCAACCTCCTTTTAGGGAGGTGTAGAGCGTAATGAGTTTTCCTCTCAGCCTCCTTTTCTCCAGACTAAACAACCCCAGTTCCCTCATCTGCTCCTCAGAAGACCTGTTCTCCAGACCCTTCACCAGCTTAGTTGCCCTTCTCTGGACCCATTCCAGGACCTCAATATCTTTCTTGTAGTGAGAGGCCCAGAGCTGAGTACAGGAGGATAATCACTTTCCTCCTGTTGGCTACACTATTGCGGATACAGGCCATGATGCTATTAGCCTTTTTGTCCACGTAAACACACTGCTGACTCATCTTCAGCCAGCTGTTGACTGACATGAAGCCTCACGTCTATTTCCATCAGGCGAATTTCCAGCCACTCTGCCCCAAGTGTGGAACGTTTATGTGGTTGTTGTGACTCAAGTGCAAGACCCACCACTTGGCCTTGTTGAATCTCATACAACTGGCCTAGGCCCCTCTGAAAACTCTTCCTACCCTCATGCAGATCAACTTGCCCTCCCAGCATGGTGTCACCTGCAAGCTTACTGAGTGCGCATTGATCCCTTCAACTAGACCATTGCTAAAGATATTAGAGAACTGGTCCCAGTACAGAGCTCTGGGGAACACCACTTGTGAACAGGTGGAACTAGGAACACACTTTGATCCTTTGCCAGGAAACTGCTCTGACCAGTCGCCAGTGTGGCACCTGTCTCTAAGCAATATGGTGTCCCTAGGCGGTATCCCTCAGCCGACGTCGCTGATGGGCGCAAGGATGTCCCCAGCAGCCCGCGCATGCCCACGGCACGGTACGGCACGGCCCGGCAGCAGCAGCCACGTGGATTCCCAAGCCCGGGGCGGGGCCTGTGCCCTATGCCCGCCCCAGCCTCTCCTCGTTACTCTGCGCGGACACGTCAGGACTAGTAGGTCCTAGCAGGTGAATAACAGTTTTTGGCTCTTTGGCGGCAGGCGGGAAACTTTTCCAGACATATTTGCACTAAAAAAATTGTTAGTTTTTTATTTAAATCTTAGTGTAGGTTTTGAGTGTTTTGTTTACAATTGCTGTTTTACAATTTGAGCATTTGCTCCTGCCAGGATGCGGCAGCCAATTTCCGTTTCCGCCTTCGTGTCTGGTGGCAGGAGTGGTCGGAGCGGGGCGAGCCAGGCAGGGAGTAGCGGGGCTGCGGCTCTGCTTTGGCCGCACCACCGCCATGGAGACGCTGTACCGCCTGCCCTTCGCCGTGCTCGAATGCCCCAACATTAAATTGAAGCGGCCGAGCTGGGTGCACATGCCCTCGGCCATGACCGTGTACGCACTGGTGGTGGTGTCCTACTTCCTTATCACCGGAGGTGAGGTCGGGGCCGGTGGGGCGGGCGGGAAGAGTGGGACACCCTGCTTACGGAGAAACTTTTCATCTGCGGCGCGGGCTGCTGACCCTTGCCCCAGGTAGCAGAGCCACTGCTACAGCCCTTGTCTGACTCCAAATCAATCATAAAACACAAACTTTGGCCAACTTGGAGCATCAACGCGATGTTTGGGTAGTTTTTATTTGCCGATAGCAGCCAAAAGTGTTGCTTTTCTCCCCACAGGGATTATCTATGATGTGATTGTGGAGCCTCCCAGCGTGGGGTCGATGACAGACGAGCACGGGCATCAGAGGCCGGTGGCTTTCCTGGCATACAGGTAGAAAGATGGGAGCAGAGCTCTATTTCTGCAAACTAAGGTGCTGCAAATGCCTAATCACAGGTGAATGAACCTGTCCTACAGAGCTGTGCCCCTGCCTTTTTTTTTTTTTTTTTTTTAATAAGCTTTTTTAAAAATGAGTCTGCATGGCAGGATCTGTTTTGTAGCAGTAAGTTCTGTATCAGTTGAGTAATAGAAATGGACAATTAAGATCTTCTAAAAATCAGACGTCTGGTAAGGAAAAGGTTTTATACTGACAGTGCTTTTTTTTTTTTTTTTTTT
>VWZE01011534.1:247010-285902 GCA_013396675.1 Eubucco bourcierii
AAGTGCCATGTCCAAACGTGCCTTGAACGCCTCCAGGGACGGTGACTCCACCACCTCCCTGGGCAGCCCATTCCAGTGACAAATTACTCTCTCAGTGAAGAACTTCCTCCTCACCTCCAGCCTAAACTTGCCTTGGCGCAGCCTGAGACTGTGTCCTCTTGTTCTGTCACTGGTTGCCTGAGAGAAGAAGGTAACCTCCTCCTGGCCACAACCACCCTTCAGGTAGTTGTAGACAGCAATAAGGTCCCCCCTGAGCCTCCTCTTCTCCAGGCTAAACAGTCCCAGCTCCCTCAGCCTCTCCTCATAGGGCTTGTGCTCCAGGCCTCTCACCAGCCTCGTTGCCCTTCTCTGGACACGTTCAAGCACCTCAATGTCCTTCCTAAATTGAGGGGCCCAGAACTGGACACAGTACTCGAGGTGTGGCCTTGATCCTTGAGGCCCCTTCCAACCTTACCATTCTATGACTGGGCCAAGATCATGAGGTCACTTTAAAGCAACATCTGTGGCACTGTAATGTGAGTTAAGCGTGCCCAACTTGCGTCATGTTTTAGTGGATGATTTAGCAGCAAGAGAGGTGGTAGGCCATGTTTTGGAAAGGAATGTATGTTTGTTACCTGCCTACTTTGCAGTTACAGAGATCAAAGCTATATCCTGAAGGAAAGCTTCTCCATTGGGTAATGATATGAATTTTGATATGAATTTTGTTCCACACCAAACTAAATTGCTTTTATTTTTGTAAAACAGGGTTCCTTAAATGAAGATGCAAAGTCTTCTGTTCAACAGTTCTCTCTGTGTTTAGGCAGGTAAATTAAAATGCAGGCTTGATTGCAACAGCATCTTCCTGTGTTCTGGCATGAAAGTGATGACAGGTTTGACCTGCTGCTGCCTGATGTTCCAAACTCTTGAAGCACTGAGTAGGTTTTGATCCATATGTATGGAAATGCAGGTCATGCTTACCTACCAGGTTCTGTGGCTTTGGGATAAGAACTTTAGGTGGCTCACTGATGTTTTCTTCTTGTTCAAAATCAGTCATGCTAAAATACTGAGGCACCGGTGCAGAGCAAATGTCATTGCTTCCAAAGAGAACAACACCTTGATCCAATTGTTTTATTTTGTATTCTAAGTGTCAGGGAAAGGAAATAGTCTTGGTTCCCTTGAATTAACACCAGAACTGTTACTGACCTCTTTTGAGCTCAGATTTAGAGTCAAATAGAGAATCGTTATGAGTCTAGTTGAGAGGTGTCCCTGCCCACTGCTTCTTCATTTAAAGAATTTTGTTTTACAGAAATAAAAGTCGCTGACTGTGTCAGGCAGGTTGGAGCAGATGATCTCTGAGGTCCCTTTCAACCTAACCCATTCTGTGATACAGATACAAGAAACTGCATTCTGATATCTACTGTCTTGCATCTATAAGGCAGCTTGCCGACCTGTTTAATGATGTCACTTTAGTTACTAATGTTCTTTGGGTAGAAGATGGAGTTTCACTTCATCATGTAACTATCCCATATGGGTTCTATAAATGTCAAAGCTCTTAGAGTTCTACCTGCAGGCTGCAAGAAATAATGTTTAGCTGTGAGGAAATCAGATCAATATGGCATCATCTGCTGCCTTATGCCTGCAAAAGACTGACATTTGTAATTGCCTTATATTTTTCTGTCAATTTTCACTGCAAAGATTAATGTTGATGTGGGGACTGCTATCCCTTTGTTGTTAGTAGTAATAGTGTGGACTTAGCTGGAAACAGAGAAAGAAAAATGTTGAAAGGACTCAGACTGATTGTTATTCTAGAGTAAACCATGAAAGTTAACCTTTTCCTATGTTACTCAGTAGACAGGTTGAAAAAATTTCAGAACTTTTGGCTCTTTCTGAAAGCTCATGGACAATAAGTAACATATTCATTATATCCAGCAGAGTGTGAAGGATGTGGCATAACAATAAGAAATAATAATTTTTTAAAAAGCTTCACTTCAGTTTGAAGAAAAATTTTGGGGGACAGAGGGAGCATTTTAGGCACCTAGAAGTAAATTTCCCAAAACAAAAACCAACCAAACAAAAACCCCCAAACCCCCAACCAAAACAAACAAACAAAAAAACCCCAAACAAACCACAACCCAAAAGTCACCCAACCAAAGCAAACAACCAAATCCCTAAGGAAAAAAAATAAAAAAAAATAGGCAACTTGGATTTTAAAGCCAAATTCATATGGAGAAAAAAACATTCATGAGAGTGATAGAAGAAAAGCAGATGTTTAGGATGAATCTTCTGGTACTGTCTTGCATGTTAAGCAAACTTGGCTTAGCTAAAACAACTAAAAGGTGGATGTCACAGTATTTTCAAAACCATTTTCAGAGTGTGTTTACTGATTAGCTGATGTCCTTTAATCACAGTGGAAACATATTTTGGTTTTGAGGTCTGTCCTATGAGTAGTTATGTTAAACATCCAGTAACCTGGGTCCCATAAGGACTTGCTAAATTGGCAGAAATCATGAAATTCAGAGATGACTGAGAGGACAGAATGAGGATGCATGATGATCTTCACAGTCAGAAAGAGTGTCCTAAAAGAAAGGCAAGCTGTCTTATCCTTTCTAGGAACAAGTGCAAAGCACAAACGCTTCTCAAGCAAAATAGCTGGCAAAATACCAGATTCCCCAAAACTTCTGCACCACAAGCTTAGGAGGAGTGTTTGCCTGTTGTGTGACAATACAACATCACACTCAGAGATCTGCAATAATTTTGCCTACAAAGTATATGAGGCATTGTACCAGTTTGGTGCCACGAGCCTACCCGGGACTGGAAGACAGTCATGAACCTTACCCTTTTCCAGGAGTAAGAATAAGAATACTGCACACTGATTGGAAGTTTAAAGATAAATTCTGTTTACAAGAGCATATGTACAGAAGGCAATCAGGTAGAATAAGTGCAAAACCCACTGGGCCCAAACTGGCCTTCTAGAATTCTCCACCCTTCCACCCTCAGTCGGCCTGAGGGTAGGGCGAAACTGCCCTCCCCAGCTGGGGCCTGCAAGACCTCAGTGGGCTGCATGACACAGCTCGGTTCCCTGCCAGCCATCGTCCCCAAGAATGTGTGCTGCTCCCAGACAGGAGCAAAGGGAAGAGATCAGTCAGACACTATCCTTTAAGCTGTGATACTGGAAGATGGAATAAGAATAACAGTATTACAATATCCTGGGAGAATAACAATATTACAATATCCTGGGACGAGCAGGTCCATCACCCTGGGATGTGCCTCTGTCCCTGCAGTTTTGTTAAAGGAGACCTTGGATCCCTCAAACGACCACAGACATAAAAGTAAGTGTGGAAAGGAGTAATTTTGTTTCTGCATCAGTAGTAGATGGAGCTTCAATAGCATCAAGGAAGAAAGCATTGTTGAGGATAAAATAGTTGACTGGTGGACTCGATGGCCTGTGGAGGCGACGGAATTTCTTGCTGGGTGCAGCTTTAAGAATGGGCTAGGCAAATGCCTGTTAAAATCCCGCCTTGTTTTGGGATGAGTGAGTGGCTTCTTGAGATGTCTTCCAGTGGCTGCCCATCTTTATTATTCCGTGCATGAGAACAAATCTTTTGACCTTCCAAGCCCCGACACTGTCTGTCTTTCAAAACAGTTATGGACAGGTCTTTGTAAATAACTAGATCTCTCCTTTAAAAATATCCATGTGGTGCAGTCTGACAAAGAAATCAAGTAGTTATATGACTTAGACATGACAACAGAAAGTAGCTCCATTAACTGCCTACTGCCCAAACAGAAAATTAATTAGCTATCAGGGGAAGGAAATAAAATGTATGGTTGAATGTTTAGTTTTTCACCTAAAATGGCTTGCAATCAGGCAACTGCCAGTATAATTGCCGTGTTGGAACAGGACTATGAACAGGTGGAGGGAGCTTATGATATTTCCAGGAAATATTTTGCTAGTGAAGCTTTCTTTTCGTTCTTCTCTGCCTTCTCTGAACTGGTGCATCCTTAAGACACGAATGCACTTTTCAATTATATGGGCTTTTCCAAATCTCTCCTTTCAGAAACTTTGCTTCACTGACCTGTGGAATGTAACTTGTGATTTACCCAAATGTCTCTACCTCTCTCTGCTACAGTTGCTTGTTAAATCCGCTCTAAACTATTTGGTTTCATCTCCTCTCGCTGGCTGCTGCCTGCCTTAGCTTGTTCTGAGGGATTTAATGCTGTTGTCTTTCAGCAGCTGCCATCCCTTGTTTCTTTGCTGTCATTCTAGACTTTGAGTTTCAGGATACCGCTGCTGGTTTTGATTGGTCTCTTTCTAACTTCTGTGGTATTTCTGCCTTCAAAAGGTATTATTTATCAGTCTCCTCAGCTATTCTACTTCCTCGTTTCTCTTCCTCTGGTACTTAGTTTTGTCACATCAAAATCCAACACTTAGCCCCACCAACCACTTGGCTATCCATCAGACTTGATCCTTTCAGCTTTCCTACCTCTATTCCTTCTGCTCTGACTACAAGTCCTTTAATGTTCCCTGATGACCATTGTCTGAGCTACTTCACCCTGCACTGACTCCACACTTCATTAGTTCCTGCTATCTGTGGCAAAGCTCAACCTCCTGTCTTCTCTCATCCTCTTAGCCTCTCTCATCCTCTGGTTGTTCCTTTAACTATTCCAGTTTTCTCTTAGCTGTCTCATATATTTGTCTTTATTGTTCTACACTCCACACCATCTGTTGTGCTGCTGACTGCATGACTCATCCTGAAAACAATAAAAATCCTACTGCATCCCCATGCTTTACACTAGGGACTCAGCAAAGGCATTCCTGTATCCAAAATCTACATCAACAGCAGTCAAGCCAAGATCCTCATAGAATTCAGGTATATATATTTTGTTTAAATCAATAGTTAACTGCCAAACACATCTGAGAATTCTGCCAAAATTTCATCACAACTCTAAGAGATGGAGGCAATTGTTTCCTGGGGCTGGATTTAGAAACACCTCTGCAGGGATAACCTGAAAGGTCTTAAGTTTCTTAGTGAGTAACTCTATGGGTTTTCCCTGCACATACAATTACCAAGTGTTTTATGAGCATAGACTGCATATGGTCTGTACACAATGGAATGAACTAAGACAAATCTGTCACAAATACCAAGACTGGTATACACAGTAGACAAGGCAATAAATAATGAAAGCTCATAAAACCAGGGAAATGGAATGTTCCATGAGACCTTTGTTAAAGTTACACAAGGCATATGATGCTTCAGATGCTGCTACCTAACAAAAGTGGTAGCAAACTAGCTTTAAATCATCATTTGGTTTCATAGCCTAAGCAGGGATAATTGTAGAGTTATGAAGATCTTTTTTTCCTTCTAATGTTTTATATTAAACTTAATTATTTACCTGTCTTGTCTAAGACCTGGATAAACCCAGGCTATTCTTCACTGAAATCAATGGAGAAAAACTAGTGCAAAGAGGTCAGTCAGGCTTGGTCTGCTTCAGATATGTCTGAGTCATGTTTAACCACAGCTTGGTTACTGGACTGTGACTGGACAAGCCTTGTTTTACTTGCTTTGGATGGTCAGTACAAAGTGTTGCCTTTGTGCAGCTACATTTGGAGCTTAAATGTCTTTTACTTAAACGTTGTGAATAACATCTGAAGCTGACTAAAGAAATTCTTTCTATCATTAGTAGTTCCAGCATCTATATTAGCTACTACTCTTAATCTTTTTCAGACTTGACACCTCTCGATTTTATGTATCTTGATTCAGTCATCTGTTAAGCTCTTGGTTCACCGCTGGATGGCAGTCCCTGCAACGCTATTCACTCTGGGAAGGAAAGTCTGGGTTTTTTAAAAAGGTACTGAAATCTCATACATTAATATGTAAACGAAATATTGCAGTGGTGAGTATATTTTGATCCAATGTTTTTCTCGTTGCTAAAGTGTAAGTATGTGAAAGACTTTTCTGTAGGTTCCTTTTACGTAAATTAATTTTTCAGTTGAAACTTCAAGGCTTAAAAGCATACAAGTGGATATAACAGCTTGCACTCCCATGGCACCACCCAGACCAAAGTTTCAAAGCACTTTGTATAGACTAGGTCAATGAAGAAGTCAGTGTGTGTGTGTGTGTATAAATATAAAATAATATACTGACTCTATACGTAGCTCAAAAAAGGGGAAAAAAATCTGGAGTATTACAAAGTTGTATGAATTACTCAAAGCTACAGTGTTTGTTTATGTAGAGAGGGCAATAAATAAAATTTCAGTCTTTTGATTGACTATCCACTGTATGTTTGAAGGTGAGGAAGAATTTTTTAAATGTCTGAAAGGAGTTGACTATTTAAATGATTAAAATATAGAAAGTGGAGGGATAAAAACTATGTAGTATTGAAATTATGGCTGATGTCTATAAAGTAGAATTGAAAGTTAGAACATGGATAGGAGAGATAGAGAACCTGTATGGATTTCACTAGGATTTTGGTTTGCCTGATTATAAAGTAGGGTGTTTGCTACAAAAAGGTTTTAGAAAAGCCCCCTGCCAAAACCTGGAGCTCGCCCTGCTGGCATCTGACTTTAAGCATAATGTGAAAAAAATGTTGATACAGCTTCCATAAAATACTGCAATCTAGAAGATGCATTTACCTAAGTTAGTAGAGATTTTACCCTAGTGCATTTTAAGGCAAGGACAGTCTCTGGTTTTGCTTGGATGGAAATGTAAATGACAGCTTATTACAAATAAATCCTGGAAATATCTTTTCAGCAGTGAGAGGAAAGTAAATGAAAATAGGAGGAAGAATGTGTGCAGCAGTGCCTGTAGAAAAGACCCCTTTCAACACCCTTTACAGATGCCTGCAACTGAGTATTAATGTCTGTCACACAGATGACTGGCTTTATGCCCCTTTTGAGACAGTAAAGTGGTTAGCTTGAAGTTATGTAGCACTTTAATAGCAGAGCTAGGAATAGAACTCTGATCCAATTGTCAGTTCTGCATCCTACCAACAACAAACATTCATCAGAGTTTTAAATATATATATATGTGTGTGTGTGTGTATTTAATTCTAGATATTTTCAGGGTAACACAGACTTTTAAATGCTTTTGCCAAAGGATGATTTCTATAGTAAAAAAAAAAAAAAAAAAAAAAAGCTGCAGCAGCATGTTATTGAAGCTTTCTGTACAGTACATCCCCTCCTGCTTACTAGTTTGTTGGCAAGCTCTGTATGTTCTGTTTCCTGAGATGTAGACTGTTTAACTACAAGACCATTCCTGATGTTTCCTTCACCCTCCTTCACATTTTGTATGTTATTGAAAGGGTTACTCCCAGCTCTCTCTAATTAGTCCATTGTGCTAAACTTTCTCCCTTGATATGTTTTCAGAGGACCTCTGTCATATTTCCACGTCCGTTAACCCTTTCGCTTGTGCTCCATAATCTTCTGCTGAACTACCACATTATTCTTTTCCAAGCACACCCTTCTTTTAAACTGTCTCTGATCTGGTCGTGCCTGCAAAATTAGAGGACCAGAGTTTAGCTCCTATGATGACACTAGCCCGATGGTCCCTCTCCATCTCCTCTTGCTGCCCATCTGTTTGCAGCCATCTGCTGCATCTCACCCAAGTGTGATTTGCAAGCTCCTTGGGGCAAGGGCAGCTTCTGTTTCTGCCACACCTCACCCACGTAAAGGACTCCTTGGTGACTGGATTACACCCATAGTAGATTTTGCATTAATTAAGCTTTGTCACAAGAAACCCTATCACCAAATTCCTGACCAGCTGTACTGTTTATCTCCCTCAGATTGAAGTTTCAGATTACTTTCTTTCTAAAGCTCTCTTTGCAACTCTTCCACAGGTCTCCACATCCAGCTTTCCTTTACTTTCCCTCCATCCTCCTCCCCAGCTCTCTGCTTGCAGGGAAGTGTTGCCTCATTAGCGTGGCCCAGTTCTTTGCTTTTTCAAGGTCTTTATTCAAAACCCCAGCCAGCAACTTTCTTCTCTCTGTTTATTGTGAGCTTTTCTCTGCCTGGGAGCGTGCCCTGACACACCCTCTGCTCCTGCCCAATCCTTCCCCATGCTGACGCAATCTGTTTTTTGGTCTGCTGCCCGTCCCGAGTTAACCTCACTCTCTGTCCTAGCACAGTCACATCCTCTCCTTAAGGAGGAGAGTTTTCCCCTCAGCTGCACGATTTTACTTGAGCAGACTACTGTAATAACCCACATACCATGGGTAGATATTCTGGGAGGATGTTATTTTTAATGTACTTTGTGCTGACACCACAAAGAGAGGCAAGTTCTGCATAAAGCAAGGCAAGCATGGCAATGAAGTTACAGCATCTCCAGTGCACTTAGACACGAATGCCTATCCTTTCAGAGTCCCTATCTAGCAGAAATGGTGAAGATGTTAAAATGGCAGAAATTTTGTGATTTAGTACTTCACTGCAGAGGAGGCAGGATGGTCAGTTGTTGTGGATGATTCTTTCACTCCTTAGGCTGAGGAATATATCCTTAAACTAAATGTCCCACAGGGTTAGAAAGACCAGTCATTCATTAAGAATTAATTTGGAGTATGGTCCAACACATTGCTCCTGACTGAGATACAAACTTTGTGGTGTGAACACATGAACTCAGGAGTTTGGTTTGGCTCACTGTACAGACAACCATGGCCCAACTGTGATTGACCTCTAGAAACAGAACATGTTTGCCCAAAGTTTAGAGGTGCTGTTAAAGGTTTTCCTGTTGTATGGGGAGCACTCATAGGCTTCCCTGCTGCACACAACGGAATCATATTTGTGCTCTGAAATGCTGGTGGTGATCTAGGAGTTACTGTGTTGCTGCGTTGCCCTAATAAATTCAGAACAAATTGTATCTGCCTGGAAAGTCTCCTGCATTGTCTTGTGTTAATTTATAAAATGAAATTGCATGTAGTTTAGTTATTAGTGGACAAAAAGAGATTGCTGTAATTCAGGCCTGCTTAGCCATCATGTAACATGGGTGTAAAACATTTTATTAAAAGCTTTTTGCAATGGAGACTCCCTTGCCTTGGGCATGCTTACTTGTCTTGAGGTAGGGGTTTGGGAGACTTACTATAGGCAGTTTTGTGCTCTGCCTGCACCGAAGGAAATACTCTTTGGTGTTTCTAAAGAACATACTGTACCTTTACTAGGAGCTTTAATGTGGCTTCATGTTAATTTCCCTCCATGTAATCTCTGACACTATGATGATGCTCATTGCAAATTTTTTTTTATTAGAGAGTATACTTTTTGATATTACTGTTATTAAAAATGTGCGGTCATTGCTTGTTCTGTGGTAATGCTTAGAGAAGCCAACTCACACTGAGTTCCATTGCATTGGCTATGCAAGGCCATGGATGGGTTGAGAGGGAAGATTAGTTATGAGAGAGCACTTCCTCCAGAGGTGCTACCTGCTCTGCCCCTCTGACCAGAGTGGTTTGACTTGCATACACAAGCCTCAGGTCAACTTGCATACGCAGCGGAATTGAAACTTTACGGCTGCTTCCAGAAGGTTGTTTTAGATACATTTCAGGGAACCACTTGCACTGTATATTTGACATGTTTTCTTGTCACCTTGAGAAGTATCTGCCAAGCAATAGCTGCCACTAGCAATTTTTAACATTGATCATAAATGGATCTAGCAGTTGGTTTATAGAACATGGAATGACTCATGAAAGTGAGCACCTGCAAAACTGTTAATTTCAGTTTCTTGACTTACCACTTGACTTTTCCTTGTTCCTTCTTCAATTTTTAGCAGTACTGAGCATGATATTTCATGTGCTTTTACTGAGAGGGACCTGTGGAAAAATTCCCTCATGAGAATTGCTTCTGGGTGGACCTTTGGTATTTATGTGTGTAAAAGCTGAATGTTTTGTACCCTGTGACCACAGATTTCTTTTAAAGCTAGACAACCTGAGAAACATAATTGTAATATGCTCATTTAATGACTACAAGGATACAGGGGTCTGACTTTTCTTATCAATGTAATACTTCTTTTTTTTTTTTTTTTCACTGATGAGAGGAATTATATGGGAAATGTACTATCTTGTTCTAAGATCTTTCATATGATTACAATTCACCTTTAGTAAAACCCAAAAGGGACCACCAGAGGATGTGAGTTATTTTGAGTAGCCTCGATTTTCCTGTGTGACGGTTGTTATTCTAGGTTCAAAGGGTTGATCTAGTCCTAAAGGGATTACATATCTGCAAAAGTGCAGATGGTATTTATCCTTACTACTGAACTATTTTGACAGCCAGTTCAGGCACTAAAACACATTTTTCTCCCATGCCTGAATGAGGACATCCAATATAAGACAGAAGCAGAACTAGAGCTTCTTGAGCAAAAGAAGTCCGCTGACTGACTGAATCAGTCTTCTCCACTCTAACTGACAGGGAAGACAGGAGAATGACAGAACTCCAGGGGAAGGATAGGAGGAGACATATTTACCTTCTGCTTCTGAAAAAGAAAGCTCTTTTCAGCAAGAAGAGTCGTTAACTAGAGGTGATGCTTGAAGTGTACCCTGCATTGGTGCAAAAGAGGCAAAGACTCTCAGGAGGGGTTAGGCAGCTGAGATGGAGTCCTGTGCTTGTGTTTAAGGGTGTGTGGAGCAGCAATGATAGGTATGTCTCACGGTGGATGCTAACATGAAGTAAGGTATCCACATCCCACAAGACAGGGCCACGCAGAGATGCTGGCTGGAATCCTGGGAGCTGCACGGCTGCCTTAGCTTCGTGCCATAGAGATATGAGAACTTGTTTGATATTACTTTAGGTGATAATCCTCACTGTACTGTGCTGCTTCAAGACCTGAAAATAAGTCTCCTGATGGTACCTAGGTCTTCATTGTTTTATGTAGACATAGTTTATATCTTCTGTTTCATTTGTGAGTAAAACTGTTGAGGTTAAGATTTTCCTTTTGACAGACTGGGTGTAAGGAAGTAGGAAGGCGGAGTTCTGGGGAGAGTATGTATGGACTGTGGAGAAGACTTGGAAAGTTGTGCTTGAAAGACTTGGAGGCCTTGCCAGGGGGGAAGAAAGAATGTCACTTAAGGAGTCTGGAGTGTGTTTTCAGGCCAGATGTAGTGTTTCTGTATGAAAAATCATTCCAGCCAGGGGAGTAGGAAGCAAAATTGAGGTCCAATACCAAAATAAGCTAACACTTCACAGACTGACCTCAGTCAGTATTGCAATAAATTTCTTCTAGATTTTTATGAGCTTTATTTTGTTGTTATCTACTTACTCTGTTTTAAGCTTTACAAAAGAATTTAGATCCTTGTGCAGGTTCCCATTGATGCCATCAAAACCAACAGTGCAGGTGAGCAAAATCTTGATCAAATCTGAATTTTCTCTGCAACCACATTCATCTCAGAGAAACTCACTCCTTACATGTTTTATTAAAAAAAAAAAAAAGAAAAAAAAAAAAAAGAAAAAAAAAGATGAGTTACATCCAGTTGCTTGCAGTTGGTAGCATGACAGTAATAACCCACTAAAAGAAGGATAGGGATTTTGCACATGAGCTCAGGATACTTGCTCCTCATGAGGGCCTCGGCAGCAGCGACTGTGAGGGAAGCTGACAGGAGCTCTGGCAGAGCAGGTGGGGTGAGGAAATATGGAATTAGACATGGAGGGATAAATGGGAGGGAGGAAAGGCAGTTGTATCCTGGGATTTGTAGGTGGTGACAAGAAAACTATATTTGCTATGACGGTAGTTAGTGAGCTAGTGGGACATCTGTCATCCTTACTTTTCAGCTCTATGGAAAATACTGTTAGGGCTTCAAAGCCATATTGGCTTTTCAAAAGAAAATGATCAAACAGCATGTTTCAGAGAGGATCACTCTCTACCTTAATCCTATGCATGATCTTTGCCTTTTGCCCTTGGTTTGTTAAGTCACTCAGCTGTTTTGTACACAGTTATCAGGCATGTAAGAGCCAGGCCAGCATTTCTCATGGTTATCTAGGATGATACTTTGAGCTCTAAAAAGTCACATACGTGGGTGAAAGGCTTGCAGCTTGTACAGTCTATTAGCTACTGTTTTCCTAACCATGAAAATCAGTGGAGCTTTATAACCCTGTTGTAAATAGGGAAAGACAGACTCTTAACTGTTAGGGACAGTACTTGCAATGAAATCTGCATTATGAAACCATGAGCATGTTTCTTCATCACAGACCAGTGCTGGGAAATGCATTAACTGTTAACCACCAGTTAACAGGCAGGTCAGGCAGACAAACCTTCAATCTAAAGGTCTGTTACCTCTTACAGCAAACCTAGGTATGACAGCTCAATGGGGAAGCTAGCATAAATCAACAAGGTCTTTTCAATGTGCTTCCCCTGTTGCTATTTTCTAGTGATTCAGAAAAGTGCATGTTTTGGTTTTTGGAGACACTAGAATGGTCAGCAGTTACTCTCATGGATACTTAATCAAAGAAAAGGAGTCTTTGCTATGAATAATTATAATAATATATATTATAATAATATATATTATAATAATGAGCATAGATTTCATGCACCACATGAAAAAAGTGTTGTAAAACGTGACTAAGATATGTAGGGAAAATAGCAGTTGGTTCTATTTCAATTGTCCACTTATGAAAGAAGGCTTTAATTCCTCAAAGAAGGGCTGAATTACTATTATTATTATTATTATTATTAATAATAAAATAATGTTGCTTAGGAAAAATATTAGCAACTCATTAAAATACCTGAAGAGGATAAGAAGTCTGTTTTGCTTCTTAGTGAATGTGTTTTGAAGGTGAAGGGAAAGCAAGGTGTGGAGACGTGTGCTACAAGAGAGACTTCGGTCTGAAAATGTGGCAAGATGGAAGGGTTTGTAGTCATACCAGATATAAATCCACTTTTGACACGTGGTCAAAGTAAGGTTTCAGAAAATGTTTGGGCCAGTCTGACAGTGTGCTGCTTTAAAAAAATTAATTCTACATTTTCCTGAACCCTCAGCGACTTTCTTTAAACTGGAACAGCAAAGAACTCAAACAATTTGTTTAGTTAAGCTTCCCAGACTGGTTTTCCATAGTATGAGAGGAGTTCTTTTGTTGGCCAAGGGGAAGGGTGGAAAAAGGCAGCCAAAGGTCAGAGGAGATGTAACTGTCCTTTTTAGCAGCAACTAGCTATTCAGTAAGGCACATGTTAGAAGTATGTCGAAGCCAAAATTACCTCGGACACTGTGCAAAGAGAACATTTAAAAGAGCACTTTTTTGGCCAAGTGATAGGAACCTTCTTGATCTTTTTCTGAGGGCTGTGTTTACCCCCCATGAGTGGTGGCATACAAAAAGGAGCAGAAAGTTTAATATTCCAGATTGGGTTGGTCACCAAAAATTGAAAATAAAACCTTTCAAGACTGAAATGAGTAGGAGGATGTAGAAATGTGAAGACCACATCAGAAGTCAGGAGAAAGGGTGCAAACCCACTTCTTTACTGTTAGATAGGCTGAAAGATTTCAAAAGGAAAAACCCAGAGCCCTACTAACAAAGGGCAGCAATTGTCCAGCTTCCATGAAGTGTGGGGTGTTGGGTTTGGTTTTTTTTTTTTGGGGTTTTTTTTTTTTTTGTGGTTATTTTTTAAAATTTATTTTGTAAACCAGGCCAGCTTCAGTTTCTGTTTGATCTTGCAGTTGTCACACAAAACTCCCAGGGGGTTTAGGCAGAGACTCTCCAGATGAGGATGAGAATGACAAAATAATTCAAATATCTTCCCATTTGTCAAGTGATTCCTTTTCTGGATAGCTTTTGGGGATCAGGGGTGTATGTGTGTTTGTGTGTGACATACAGCAATATAGTGGGCAAGGAATTACTTTTTCTATTTATATATATGTAACGGATTGTACAAAAGTGGCTTGATTTTTCTCTCTTTACCAGGCAAAATACCTAGGAAGCTCACCAACTATTTTGTCTGAAATAAGGACTGGAGAAAGTGGCCCAGGATGTGAATTCAACCCCTGGGTCACCTAAAGGCTTAAATGTTAAGTCAAGAGCTTGTGTGGATCCAGGACAATTTCAGAAAGATTTAGCACCATCCCAACCTAATGAGGACCCAACTTGGAGTTGCTGCTATTTGAACTGAGGTAAGCCATGGTCCTTTCCTGTTTCTGCTGGGAAGTTCATCAGGCATGTCATGAAAGGTTATCAGTGTAACCCAACCAGCAGCCATCGCGGGATAAAACCAGACAATTTCAAGGAGAGGGACAAAAGGTCAGAGCACTGCAAACCTAATACTGCCACCAGCATCTTGGGTTACAAGGTTATGGTACAAGGGAAGGAGGGGGATGAAGAGTAGCCTAGTAAACACTCAGTCAGCTCTCAAAAATAGAAAGTGACATGGATCCTAAAGGGAGAAATATGAAGCTACTGTATAGTGCATATTCACCTGCCATTATCACTTACATATGCTGAGAGGGAGAGCAGCTGACTCCAAACTGCTCTCCAAAGCAGAGAGATATTTTTAAGTAAAGTTAATGCATTAAATTTAAATTACTTTGGCAACAAGAGAGACTCTGGGACCTTCATGAACATTTTGAAAATGCTTCACTTTGGATAACATGCTTCACTTTGGTTTGAATAAATGTTGTTCTGACAATTTACACTCGGGTAAAATCGAGTATAGAAATGACAAATCTCCCTTTCCATCGCAGTCTTAATCCATCTGAACGTCCTTTTGGTTAAACTTCTCTATTTTTGTTTGAGGTATGTCAGAAAACAGGTCTTTGAGGCACTACCTTCAGTCTATATTCTTTGCTTCTTGGGAAACCTCTAAGTGCAACATAGGTCATTGCAAGTGGAACCCCCTTGGTGCCATCTTTGATTCATGGGCATCTCCTCTACTGAATGATCTGGAAAATTCTGCGTTAGACAACAGCATATGTACTATTGCTTGGTAGAAGTGTAGGGAGAAGATTCTAGCTGTGAGACTGTTGTTGCAAATCATATTGGAAATGGACAGACATAGCTAATAATGCAGTGGTAATAAGCTTAGCTAGGAAGTCTCACTTTACTTTTCACAAGAAAGTAGGAGACATCTAAGTAAGGAGTTTGGCCAAAAGATTATATAACTGTTAGACTGTGTAAGCCAGAGTCCTATTAGTCTCCAGCTATGCTTCTGAGTCAGCACAGAGTGCTAGATTAGCCAAAATGCCAGGTCCTCCTCTGCATGTCAACATTAGAAGAAGCCACAAAACCCCAAGTTCTGTTTCACAAATACTTCCAAGGCTTCCAATGTTTTTAAAACCATCCGAAATCTCTAATCATACATGACTTTGAAACTTTTGCTTGCAGAGTGAAAAGGTCAGTCTGTGTATTTAGATTTTCCTTTCTTATGTACACTGGACTTGCAGAATCCAGTCAAAACCATTGAAACTGATAGTTAAAAAAAAAAAAAAAGTGTTTTACTTGATTGAACAATTTCTGAAGCAAAATCTATTAATTAAAATCTATTAATTAAAAAGACCTAGTATAGTTCCAGCTGAGTAATTCAGAATAAGGCAACTAGATGGATGGACTCCTGCACAGAATAAGATTTTTGTAGTCATTCCACCTGATCACATCTCAGTCTCACATGTCTCTTTGTCCCTGGAACTGGTTGCATGGTTTTGGGACTGTTTTGATAAGAAACTTTATGGGCAGTTTGGTCCTGCGTAAGGGTTGTTGATGTACCTCTACCCTGTGGTACGTGGATCTATTAACTTGATTCTTTTCAGGCAAGCCATGGCCTTCTACTTTCCTGATGACTATGTTCCTAGTATCTGGAAGTAGCATAGTGCCTTACTGCTACCAATATATCCCCATGTATCTGGGAAAATTTCTGGAACTTTGTGTGGAACACCTACCAAAATTCTGAATGAAAAATGAATTAAGATTACCTATCTTAAAAGCAGGTTGTCTAACTGGTTTAGATAGCCCAAACCAAATGACAGTAATTTTCATTTAAGTGCCAACCTCTAATCACAGAATCATTGAGGCTGGAAAAGACCTCTGAGAATATCAAGCCCAACCTATAACCTAACACCATGAAAAAATCTACAATTATCTCTTCTTTTTATTTTGGTATACAGAGATTGTCATATATCAGTGATTACACTCTGTTCTAGTAACAGTTCTCACAGGAGCCTTAAACCTGGAACAGGCTTTTGATATTCCAGGTGCTGTACAACTGAAGTAAAAATGACAGTTCCCTAAAAACTCTCAATGAAAGGAAAGAAAGCAAGTGACCAGCAGCCACTTAATGTTATACTGACAAACCATAAAGACATTCAGTAGAGCAAAGGACCAGAGCAGACAGTTTGATTTATTAGTTTGATTTATTCATCTGTCCAGGTCTATGTCACACCTGTAACCTCCAGATAAACTGCAGTATTTATTTGAAAGAGTTGGAAAATAAAGAAGTTAGACTGGAACCACAACTGAAAAAGGAATTAATGTTGTTCACAGTAAATACAACTTTGAGTAGAAAAATAGAAGATGTCAATATTTGGAAGTTGGCATTGGAAAGATGAACTGGAAGCTGGCAGAAGGTAATTCTGAACCTCAGGGTCCATCATAACAAAGGCTGCATCCCAGTATGTGTTTTCAAAAAGGAAGGAGAAAGAGAAATATCAGAGGCAAAAAAGTGCAGCAGGACAGTTCTGAAGTCTGACTAAACAAGGGCAATTTGGCAGCAAGGTGAGTACTCAATACCAAACATGTCTTGGTACAAACCCGTACACAGTAATTTATTTAAGTATTTATAGCTCTGCTCAACAATAATTTCAGCCTTTTCCACACTGCTTATTAATTTCCTCAGTCACCACAGACATGAAAAGGGACATCCTTTAAGTACAGATAAAGAACATTTATTGACTGCTTTTGCCTTTTTTTTTTTTTAATTATTATTATTGACTGAGCTACCCAGTAGTGTTAATAGTAACTAAGTACAAAGAAATGATTACTTGTGGTTGATGTTATATGTCCTACCAGGTCACTCAAGGTTCAGTAAGAAATTAAATATCAAACAAAGCCCCTGCAATAGCTAAATGCAACAAACCAGCTAAATGATTATTTATGGGGATCTGTATGAGTCATGCTCTCACTGTCTCTAAAGGGTGTATCTTCTGGCCACTGCTCCCTCTGCCCTCTGGTTAGCTCAAATCATGTAGAACCTGGGAAAAGAGCCAGCTTTTGTAATTGGTATTTTCCATGAAATTCTTGCAAACAGACAAACTGGGTCTGGGCCTGGAACTCATTCCTCCTGAAGGGCACAGGTGTGTCACAGAACCCTTGCAGTCCCCAGGTTCAAGAACATCTGAATTGAGAAGGTAAAAAAAAAAAAGAAGAGCAATGCCAGTCATTTTAGATTGCTTGTTTCAGATGTTTCTAGCTGTATAATATGTGCTCAAAAAGAATGAGTCCTGCAGGATTTTTGAGAATTCAGATTATGTGTAGTGTTTCTTCCACATCCTTTGATGTTTGTTTTCCCTGTGCCTGGGGCCACGGTAATATAAAAACATAAAAGTCATGCACTGACCCAGAGTTTATACAATAACCTCTCTCTCTTCCAGTTCCAACATTGTCACGCAGTCAATGCAGAGTCACTAATTCTATAAGCCTACTAGGATGTTATATCACCTCTTATGAAAGCCCTTGATGGAGGTGACTCAACTAACAAAGCAGGTTATCTTATTACGTAATTTGCTTTATAGTAAAATTAGACATTAACTCAACCAACAAAGTTTGCATTTTTCTAAGACTCAGATTTACTTAGGTAATTAAAAAAAATGTTGTTGCTGAACTTAATTGTAATTTTCTGTGTAAAGTTAGGATGACAACTTCAGAAAGACTTAAGACTTGCATTTTCGGTCTTGGAAGAAGCAGAGATAAAAATAGCAAAAAATGTTAGGGGGCAAAGAACCTAGTCCTTGTGTGCTAAGACATCCTGTGATCCAGGCTTGCATTGATAGCTTCCAGAGCAGGATGTCTGCATGCAACATGCCTGTTGGGAATGGTCTCCTACCTGCACAACTCTCTACCCACATCCAGAAAAGTTTTGAAAAAAGCTGTGGGCCAACATCATGTAACACACAGTGAGAGCAACTTAATAGCATAAACAACTGAGCTGCTACACCTAGAAATGTTTGCAGGCAGTACTAGCCATAGATGGAGCCTAAAGCTATACAAGAGAGATGTGGAAGTGCTGGAGTGGGTCCAGAGGAGGATGGTGAAGCTGGTGAAGGGCCTAGAGAATAAACCTTATGAGTGACTGAGGGAACTGAGACTGTTTAGTATGAAAAAGAGGAGACTTTTTTTCAAAGAGGGGAGATCTTTTTCATGTTCTGACCTTTTTCGTGAGGGGACATCTCATTGCTGTTTACAACTACCTGAAGGGATGTTGTGGAGAGCCTGATGCTGGTCTCTTCTCATAGGTAAGTGGAGACAGGACAAGGGGGAATGGCCTCAAGATGAGACTGCATAGGTTTAGATTGGACATTAGGAAAAAGTTTTTCATGGAGAGAGTGGTGAGGCACTGGAATGAGCTGCCCAGGGAGGTGGCTGAATCACCAACACTGGATGTGTTTAAGGATTGTTTGGATGTGATGCTTAGGGATATGGTTTAAGGTGGATCTTATGGAGTAGAGTTGTAGGTTGGACTTGGCAATCCTGAGGGTCTTTTCCAACCTGGATGTTTCTGTGATTCTGTGTGACCTTTATTTTCAGTTGAAAAAGAGACAAAAGTTATTTCTGTACTGTTGACAGCAGATGTGATTGTTCACATTGAAGAAGCCTTTTCTTCCTACCAGCCTCTCAAAATGAAACAACATTTTAGCAGGGATGTGCTTGGAGAACACCAGAGCAAAGAGCTTCTCATGCTGTGGGACCAGGAGTGGGGATGGTTGCATGCCCTGGGTACTGCCAGGCCTAGTGGCCCCATAACTACCTGCAAGTCTGGGAGATTTTGGAGGAAAGTATTGCTTCAGTGGAACAATTTCAGGTGTTTGTAGAGCACAGCCAATTGTGTTTTAAGAGGCGGCCCCTCTCCCTCTGTCAGGCTGTCTGGCCTGAGAGCTTCACAGGGAGCTCCTATTAGGTTTTTTGGTGTCATTAAGCATATCCCTGAAGAGCTTTCAGTGTTGAGCAGGTGTGAGTTTGCCTGACAAGCCACACGCTCCAGAGCACGTGAGGTGTTGTGACAGCCTGTCAGTAGGATGATGCAAGGTGAGCAGGATGCCTGGGAAAGGAGACTGCTATTTTGTCCTTTGAATAGTGCCATGTGATACAGCAGATACCCAACTTTGCAGTAAACTCTGCAAGGATTAGCAAGAGATGTGTGGGGTTTAAGAAGTGAGCCTTAGCCTAGTGCTGTGGCCCATTAAGGATATTTTTCCTCTCCCAGTAGTCGATAGTACATTTGTGCTTTTAAGTTTAACAGATGAAACAATGCAGATTGGAGAAGATCTTCAGCTGGAAGTTTATTTTAAATATTATGGGCGGTTTTTAAATGTCTTATTTGTGTGTGTGCTCCTTGAAAGTGTTCCATCAGAACTGTTACTTTGATCACATCTGTGGAACAAGACAATTTTTCCTGAAATATGGTTTCTGAAATGGTTTCACTGCAAACCAGCAAGCATACCCTGAAAGGAAAAGGCAGATAGATATTCCAGTATGTTATTTTGTAGAAAAGCTGTTTATTAGAGATCTTAATTTTCTGGTCATTTGTGGCTGGCAAAGAATGAACCAAGTAGATTTTGCAGAATGACTATGTGTCATAAAAATAATACCTGCAAACCAACTGTGAAACGTTCTTCAACCAAAGGATGTGGTACCTTTAGAGAATTTACTCTAATCTTACTTATTTTAACTCATGATTAATCTGGAGAGGGGATTATTTTGAACTACACTAGAGCCTGATGTTTGTACAGCATCTGCCCTGGAGGTTTTTGTAATTCAAACAGTCTGTTGAAAGTCAGTTCTTAGTTTAGGTTAACTGCCTTGCACCCAGGTATCTAAGCACGTTCAAACTTGGCATATAAGCATTCAAAGGTGAAAAGAGAAGTAGAGGTTCTTAAACTTTGATAGGAAATATAGAAATTCCTGGAAAAAGTAGAAGTTGTTTGCTGTGTATTACATTGAGCATCAGGAAACCAGTGTGAGGGTGGGGTAGGAGTACTTGAGAGGTTTTCTTTTACTTTTTGCTCCACTCCCTCTTTGCTTCTCTCTTCTCTAACTAGAAATCAATACTAGGAACCAACTTGATGCCTGTTTACAACCCAATCTGATAACTCTTTCAACCAGCTTGTTTAATTTGTGTTGATCCTTCCTTTTTATGGCATGTTAGTGAAAGATAGTGTAACCTGAGAGAACGGAAAGCTCATGGAAACCAGTAGGTTTGTACTTCAGGCTATCTATTCACTTCAGGGCTAAAAGCAGTCTGTAAATTCACACTTCTGTTTGAATCCATGAGGCTGGGGGTGCAGGCTCATAAATAACAATACTGATCCAAGGCTGTTATGACTTGCATAACTTCACTGAAGCCAGGAGTGTCACAGTAATCTACACCAGCTGGGAATATGGTCCATTCTAACACATTTAAGAGCTGTCTTACTTAATGGAGCTGATGAGCAAGCAGAAGCTTGATGTATTCTTTCATCTGGAAAACCCTTTGGTGCTCAAATATTTACGTACATGATTCAGAATGGATGTGCACACTCTTCTCTCTGTCTCTTACTCTGTGAGTTTGCTCCAAATCTTAAAAATGCTCGAATTCCTGAGGGAATTTTTGAAAAGAACAACCCATGAAGGCAAGGAATTAATGCAGGATACGTATCAAGTGATTTCCCTACAGCAGTCATAAACATCGTCAGCAGTCTCTCCTAATCTGAAACACCTTGTCTCTTTTAGATCCATCTTTCTGTATGTTACAAATTAAAGGAGGACCTCCTGCTGTTATTCCACGTCCCTGAATACAGTCTGTGTCATGCTCTGTCTGGAAACCTTAATCTGATATAAAAGATAGCACACTGACTACTTGACTTTTATTCCAGTGGCTCCCTACTCAATCCACAGAGGATTTCAAGTGTTAATGTTGCTAGTTAAGTATTGTGATTGTTGCCACAATGGAGATTTTACCTATTTTAGAATACGATGTTTGCTTCCAGCCATTTCCCATTCATTTCATACTGGTGTTGAAGCCTGGAGATGCTCCTACTAGAGGCGCTGCATCCCTTTTTTAATTCTTTGGTGTTCTTAAACTGAAAATCATCATCGTGGCATGCTCAGCGAATCTTTGGGTATGATCTCCAGCAGCACTCTTCATCAGTGGAATCCAAGAGTCTCTTATGTCCTGGTGCAGTGATTTATAGTTGCAGTTTTGCTACAAAATTGAATGCCTCTGGTGGGCATCTTTATGGGGCTGCCGTCTAATTCCTCAGCCTCAGGGTACCTCATCCAGTAACAGATAACTGGCTCAGTTCACCTCTGAAGCACCCTAGAGCCATGGCTTGACACAAGTGAGATGAATACACTTGATGATTTTATCTCTATCAAATTCACCAATTCACATCCTACAAAGAGCATAGAGTCTATAAAATCTACAGTCTGCCCCATCTTGCATTACAACTGTCAAAATAAACCTCCATCCTCTCTATTCCCAAAATTTAATGAGCTAAATCTGTAGTGAATCAGTTCTGTTCTGTGTGGCTTGTGGCCACAACGATTTTGATCTGGTAGTAGCCAGCCTAAAACTGTCACATGAGATCCTGGCTCCAGGTGTATGCTTTGTGATCAAGAGCACAGGACTGAACACTGGGTTTCCTGCCTAGCTAGTTGAAGGCTAGGATATGAACATCAGTTTTGTTCAAAGCACCGGCTTTCAGGACAGTCAGAATGACAGCAAGGAAAAGAAATGGGGTGTTTTATCTGAAGTCATGTATTTCCATTTTGACTTCTAATTATTTTTATTTTTAACATACATATTTTCCTCAACAGTTGTGCTATCATTCTCAGTAGAGAGAGTGGCTGCATACACAGGGAACTGAGTATTTACTTTTTGACTTTATGAACCCCCTTGAAGGAGGATGATGGTCCCACTTAGAAGGGTTAGAAGTTCTAAGGGAGTTCTGCCCTGTTGTGTGGTACTGGAAAAGGGAATGCTGGTCATTAATCTTTTAGGCAAAAGGAGAAAAAAAATCCATCTAAAGAGCTGATGATTGCTAGTGTCATCATTGCTCTGTTTAGAGCATGGTGATCAAATCTTGTGCAAGGATATTTCTAAAAGTAATGTTGATGGTGATTCGTTGTGAAACTCTAATGTCCAAGATAATCCACTCGCTACCCCTTGTGGACTTGTTGAGACAGATCATAGAATGGTAAGGTTGGAAGGAACCTCAAGGATCACCTAGTTCCAACCCCCTGCCATAGGCAGGGACACCTCCCACTAGTACAGGTTACTCAAGGCCTCGTCCGACTTGGCCTTGAACACCTCCAGGGAGGGAGCATCCCCAACCTTCCTGGGCAACCTGTTCCAGTGCCTCACCACCCTCACTGGAAAGAACTTCCTCCTAACATCTAGTCTAAATCTCCCCTCTGCCAGTTTAAACCCATTGCCCCTTGTCCTGTCATTGCAAGACCTTGTAAATAATCCCTCCCCAGCCTTCCTGTAGGCCCCCTTCAGATACTGGAAGGCTACTATCAGGTGTCCTGGAAGCCTTCTGTTCTCCAGGCTGCAGAGCCCCAACTCTCTCAGCCTGTCCTCATAGGAGAGCTGCTCCAGCCCTCTGATCATCTTTGTGGCCCTCCTCTGGACCCGCTCCAACACTTCCATGTCCTTCCTGTGCTGAGGGCTCCAGAACTGCACACAGTACTCCAGGTGGGGTCTGACAAGAGCAGAGTAAAGGAGCAGAATCCCCTCCCTTGCCCTGCTGGCCACGCTGCTCTTGATGCAGCCTAGGACTCGGTTGGCTGTCTGGGCTGCATGTGCACACTGCAGGCTCATGTTGAGCTTTTCATCAACCCAGACTCCAAGGTCCTTTTCCTCAGGGCTGCTCTCCAGCCATTCACCACCCAGCCTGTATTTGTGCTTGGGATTGTGCCTACCCAGGTGCAGGACCTTACCCTTGGCCTTGTTGAATTTCATGAGGTTGGCCTGGGCCCAACTCTCCAGCCTGTCCAGGTCCCTCTGGATGGTTTCCTGCCCTCTATCAAGTGGACTGTGCCACACAGCTTGGTGTCATCTGCAAACTTGCTGAGGGTGCACTCAATTCCTCTGTCCATGTCACTGACAAAGATGTTAAACAGCACTGGTCCCAGCACTGACCCCTGAGGGACACCACTTGGCACTGGTCTCCAGGTGGACATTGTGCCGTTGATCACCACTCTCTGTGTGTGACCATCCAGCCAATTCCGTATCCAGCAGTGCTCCACCCATCATGTCCATGTTTTTCCAGTTTGGTGACCAGGATGTCATGTGGGACAGAGTCAAATGCCTTACTTAGATCTTGCTATGTGAGTTACATAGGAGTTGTGGGCACCTTGATCCTGAAGTTCTGCATCCAAAGACCTTAAGGTCTCGGGTATTCAGTACAAACAGAGGCCTCATATATCTGGTGATCATTAGGTATAACATTTGCTATAGAATTCAAGGATGTTGGTGGGTAGCATCCTTTCCCCTTCCACACCCCACTATTCCCTTAGTCATTACTGCAGATCTGAATTAAATGTAGTCTAAGAAACCTGCAGAAAAGGGAAAGGCAGTATCAAATTCAAGTACTTCTGAAAAAGATCTTTCGACTCTGATGCATATGAGATTCCAACTTTTTTCTTTCAGAGTGGATTAATCTAAAGGTGAATGAGGTGAACTGATTCAAGAACAGGTCTACACTCATGAGTTATTCTGCAATAGTTATTGCAAAGTACCTGTTCTCTGTCCTGATTGGAATTAGCTTTCAAGTACAGACAAGCCCTTCCATTAGACTTGAGCAAATTGCAAAAAACATTTAATAAAGTTAGTTAGTTATAAAATCTGCAGTGGCATTCATAGCTCATTTTGGTTTTCACTAACATTTTGTGAGCTGGCACTAAACACCTTGTATTTTTCCAAGCAGTAGGGAACCTTGTCAATTCTTCTGTGACAATGTTTGCCCATGTTTTTGTGGCAGATGTAAGTGTTGATGTGCCTGCTTTGAAAATTGTTAAGGACTCAGCAACACAGGGAGCACTTGAAACTTAAATAATGACATCTCTGTGACCAGTACTCATAGAATTACAGATGTAAATTATTATTGAATAGCCTGGTGGGTCACATGAATGTTTGTGATGTTCATCAATGAGATCTGTCAAAGACATAACCCTACACAACCCCATTTGCTGGACTGTGGCTACCATTATCTTCATTACTACAGGTTTGTCCTTCAGTGTACCTTAGCACTGATATCTTAAGCAACAGGAGAATGAAGTTCCCTGTGCATTTTGCGTCAGGTTTCAAGTCAATGTTGAGTTTGTCATTGACATTTCAATGGCAAGCACACCTCCCTGCTCACAGGATGGATTTTGGCATCGTCTCCTTTAGTTAATCCTTTAAAAAATGCTTAAACATCAATGGTAGTATTTGGCTTTGCATGCATGATTTCTGGGCAGCTACTCAAAACTTACTAAGCAATAATCTTTTTGTTTAATCATTCACTGCAAACATGTTACATAAAATGGACTGATAACAGAGTCATGAGACTCTTTTCCACTGATGTTGTACAATTTCTAAGACTTGAACATTTTTTGAAAGGTAGGCAGTGCAAAATTAAATTTGATGCTGCTGTGAGAAACAAGAACTTTTTCCAAACTGGTGAAATTAGACCTTAAGTCACCAGTCTGTCTCTTCCCATATGAAGCAGATAATCTTTTGGAAAACCCAGGTACTGAAGGATTGATGAAGGTTGTTTTGTTCAGTGACAGCTAGGATGAGGCAGATGCAGCGCACCATTAGAAGCTGCATAAGCTTGCATGGAACCTAACCAAAAGGAAACACTTGTATATTGCCAAAAAACTCCAACCAGATCAAGAAAGTCATCATTGCATAACCACTTGGAGACGCTCCTGGGTCTGCTCTGATGGCAGAGCTTCTCCTGTCTGTTCTTATGTCAGAAACTTGGAAAAGGCTTAATGTGGCATGGTGCTTCTGCTTTCTTGCTTTTCTTTCCCATTTATCTCTTGTTTAAGAGAAGTGCTCACTGGCTGGAATGTGTAACCATTTTCTCCCCATGTGATCTGCTCTTCATATCTGTGGTTCAGTTGCCATGAAACTCCCCGTCTTGAGCAGCTTGCTGCAAGCTGTGTTCAGCAAGAGCCAAAACCTATGTTTGCTTTATAAGGAGACATTGCAAATGAAGCAGTCTTGGTTTAGAGAAAGTAAACAACACAGTGGTAGAAAATGCAGGTGTGACTGTCAGACCACTCTGCAAAAATGAATGCTGTATTTGGGTTGTTTATTGTGTAAGCATAAAGCACTTGACTGAATAGAACCCAGTCTGGAAAAACAGGAAGGAAAGCATAGACTGTGCTGAGGTAATTCACCATTCAGCAAGTGCAGGGGGATCGTTACTGGACATGCCTGATCTGCCACATTTGACTTTTGGACCTCTAGCATTCAGCCCAAGAGCCTGCCTTGAGACAAGGCAGGAGGGCAGAGTGTGACCATGATGTATGCTAGTTTCACCCCTTTCTCTGTAGCTACTTTTTGAAGTGGGTGTTAGAGGAAAAGTGAGCAGAGAAGTGGTTTTCATCTTGCAGATGATTAATTTTACTGTAGGCACCATAGTTTTACTTCTGAGTGATGAGAAAGAGACATTTTATTTTCAGAAAGCTAAGTACGTTTATCCCTGTCACTTGTGCAGCAGGATTGTGGGTGCCTGAATTCTGCGCAACCTGTAGCATCAGTGCAGATGGAGAGACTTAGAGCCCTATGCTCAGCCTGAGAGCAGAACAGCTCCATTCCAGGAAAGCTAAAGACCATGAAGACTGACTGCTAAGATACTGAGCTGTCAGGTTTCAGGAAGGTAGCTAGCCCTGTTGTGAGACCAGCACATAAGATCACAAAGTGGTTGTAGCTTTTGACAATTTTCTTGTGTGTACAGTTGAAGAAGCACTTTTTTGTTAGTTTGTTTTTGGGTGTGTTTGGGGTTTTTTTGCTGTTGTTGTTGGTTTTTTGTTTTGTTGGGTTTTTTGGGGTGGGGAGGGTTGGTTGTTTGTTTACAGGTATTCCCTAGGCATATGATGTTTCAAAGGGCTCTAAGACATTTCTGGTTACAAGATTTTCCACAAGAGTTCATTTTTGACAGTATTAAATCTATAGGTAAACCAAATTAGCCCATATAGAATGTTTTGATTCAAGAATTTACTCAATGTGAAGGACAACATGCAATGAAAACCTGGGTTCATAAGTGAGTTTTTTTTTTTTCCCCCCAGTTAATATAGTCTCATTCTAATGTCCTTCTCCAAGAACAAGCAGCATTGAGTTGCTGGAGCACATCCAGAGAAGGGCAATGAAGCTGGTGAAGGGACTGGAGAACAGGTTTTAGGAGCTAAGCTTGGGGCAACTTGGGTTGTTTAGTCTGGAGAAGAGAAGGCTGAGGGCAGACCTCACTGCTTTCTGCAACTCCATAAAAGGTGATTGGAGCAAGGTGAGTCTTTGTCTCTTCTCACTAGTATCAAGTGACAGAAAAGAGGAAACAGCCTCATGTTGTTCCAGGTGAAGTTTGGGTTGGATATTAGGAACAATTTCTTTACTGAATGGATGGTCAGGTATTGGAACAGGCTGCCCAAGGAGGTGGCGGAGTCACTCTCCCATGAGATGTTAAAAAAGTGTGGACATGGTACTTCAGGATATAGTTTACTGGGCATGGAGATGTTAGATTGATGGTATTAGATTGACAATTGAACTTGATGATCTTGGAGATCTTTTCCAGCTGAAACTATTCTATGATTCTATGAATTTGTCAGCCATGCTTTTACAGCTCTGTGGGTTTTTAAGGGATTTGCACTTGGAGAGTATTTCCAGCACTGACCTGTAGATATTTTAGTGGCTTCTCTTTTTCCTTGCTGCCTTTGGAAATATCTTTGCCCGTGACAGTAACATGCTGAAGTATTCTTAAAGGCTTCACCTGTTCATCTTAAAAATGTGTAAACTGTGATTCTCTCTGCTTCACATTGCATTTATTGAACATAAAGAGGTTGCCTCACAGGCTAATTGCATTGGAATGTGTCTGTGGACATGCTTCTATGAGTATCTGTGCATATGTAAAGATATATGCATGCCTATGTTTACACACACACCATATGCATGATGTACATGCATGTGTGTTATTTGCACTGCTGTTTGTTCTTCTGGAATGTGAAATAGCAAGTTTATGTGGAACACAGTGTTACCATAGCTGGCACATCTTTGAGGGACAAGGAGGAAAAAGATGTTTGGTAACTATAAAGGCTGTAAGACAGGAAAAAAAATGAACAGAGCATTTTTCTGGAGGTAGGTACCCAGCAGTACCTGAAGGTTTGTGCTGCTTTGGCTGTACTATGGGAGGAGTGAATGCTTGCAATACAAACTGCTCTCTTAGAATGTTTTCCAGCATGTCCCATCCCTCTGCTCTCAAATCCAAACTGGAGAGACATTTACATGTAGGTTAGATGTAGTAAAAAAGAAAACAGGGCTCTTGTGGGGATGCAGGGAATAAAGAAATAGGGTCATGAAGGAAAAGTGTTCTGAACTTTGTATGAAGCCATGGATATTTGTGGGCGAATATGTTCATACACTGGTTGCAGGCAGCTCGTTGTGAATGAGGAGTTAGCTTAACACACCTCAGTCAGAACAGTGAAGATACAGTCCTTAGATGTCTAAATACAACAAATATCTACAACTATGTCAGAAAAAAATATTAAATCAAATCTGTCTTATACCAGGACTCGTTATTTTTTCACTGGAGTTTCATCACCTGTAGCAGTGACCTCATTTAGCTATGAGTTAAGGAGGCAGCAATATGCAAATGCCAGGATTATTTTTGCATAGGTGAAAAGGGAATTTGGTCATGTCTCACAGAGACTTGTAAGTCTCATCTGTGCTATAATGTTGCTCTTCAAAGTGAATGTGCAAAATGTGGTCTGTTCTTATAGTTTAATTTATCATGTATCATTAATTTAATCTCGTATCATCTGTGTTTTGCCTAACAGTAGAATTAAACTAACTGAATTGAGAGATGATTATAAGTAATGAAAATAGAAATCCTTGTTCTCAAGAGCAAGCCACTGGAGCATGTTAGCGGCACATTTTCCAGACGAACTCCTTTCCTGCCTTATTTTGTGACCAGGATGAAGAAATTAAGGAATGGAGAATGAAAATTTTCTTTTGGGTTATAAGAAGTACCCTGTACCAGCTGAAAATGTATTTGCAGGTGTTAAAGCTTGTTGGGAGATACTGTCCAGATTGCTTGCCTTCTTTCTCTGGGATTGTGTCTTCATTGCCTCATAAGATTTTGTATAAGCTGACTTTGTACTGCACATCAGAGGCCTTTATTTCCTGACAAAGCCATGGGGGATAAAATGAGGTAACTGCAACTAGGTAAATGGAGCTAACTGTACTTTGTGACTTGCAGTCCTATGTAATTGAGATTGTGCCTGATAAGGTGATTAACCTTTACAAATCATAACAAAGGTTATTACAGCTGCTTTTATACATGGAAGTAAATAGAGACATAAAGATGTTAAGTCACTCACTGAGCCATGCAATGAATCAATAGCTAAACTGAAGCCAGGAATCCTTTTCCAGGCTTTCATGCAACCACAAGACTTTCTGCCTTGTTGATTATTAAAGACTTTTAGCAACTTTCAGTGCCACACCAAAACATTTTTTTCCTTCATGTTCTTCCTTTTCCGCTTCCTTTAATTTTACTTAGTTTGATTTTTTTTTTTCCATATTGTTGTAAATGCATGTTATTATGATAATGGAATAGTGTTTAGCTTTACACACATGAATGGGTAAGCAGAGGAAGGAGAGACTGCAATAGTATTGCTTTAGTGCAGATTGGTCTTAAGCTGCAAAGCTCAGCAAAGGCTTTAAACTTGTGGTGTTCTGTATCTAGGCTCTTCATTTAGGCCCAAATATCTTTTCTTATAAAATATTAACACAAAGAGCCCTCCTGTGTAGACTTCTCTCTCATGGCCTTTATAAGATACCTTGCATCCCTTGAAGGTGAAGCCCACAGAGACAATCTAACACAGTACAGTCGTGCCATCAATCAGCAGGTAATGCAAAAAGCATAGCTTGTTTTTTTTTTTCCATTTCAGCTTTTCTGTTGAACCACAGACACAAAAAAAAAAAAAAAAAAATCCAATGTGGGAATGGGTAGGTGTAACAGAGATAGGGAAATGTCATCACAGTCATTTAAGCTTGTCTTCCCTTGCATAATCCTTCTGTCAGATCTTGGCTGGCAGCAGCGCAGGCAGGGCCTGGGTTGAAATGGGATGCTACTAGAAAACACGCGCACGTCATCGCTGAGAAACTCATCTGTCTGCTGCTATGAGCTAATCTGCTCTGCCTGCAAATATTAGTCACTATTTTTTTCTAAATTAGTATATTAAATGGAGGAAAAAACCTAAAAAGGTAGCTCAAAAGTGCTCATGTACCATATGCTTACACATGCATACACAGTCCATAACTATAGGGTGTAATGAATGCACTTTCACTGACATCTCAAGTCCTTGCTTTGTCTTCTCTAGTGTATAACTGAATGCACTTTTTGTGTTTTCAGGTCTTTGTTTAGAGTATCTGCAGCACTGGAAACTTACTATCTGGGAGATATGTGCACAAACTTTTCTGTTTTACAAGAGATAAAAACAACCTTCTCTGCTCAGAAATATTTTCTGATAGGTGTCTCTGACTTCCTTTTCTAGACTCTCTTTTTTCATCAGTTTGTGTTGGAAGGTGTAGTTTTAGATGAAAGCATTCCAGACCCAGTCAGAAATCTCACCCAGACTTCTAACACATTAAAAATGAAAATTTCTCTCTATGATATCTTTAATTTTTTTAACAGAAATGCCTGGCACATTGCAGTGACACATTCAACTGTCAAAAGACAAAATAAGACATGTAAGACAATATAAGTGATTCAGGCTTGCTCCTTCATATTCTTCAATCATCTTTTTTTTTTTTTTTTTTTTTTTTTTTTTTTGTAACCCAAATATCATCACTTTGCTTCTTCTGGTGGGGAGGTGTGTGTATAGTTTTTCCTTCTGGACTTTGGTGTGTGTGGACTGTCTGTTTAGCTCACAACCACCAAGCTTAACAGCTGTGAAGATAATGGATGTATTATCTGGAGAGATTGTGTTGTATGTCTAAGCAGCCATACATTTAAAAAGGACCAGATGAAATATAATGCTTATTATATATAAAATACATATTATATTATATAATGTATAATACACTCAGTGTATTACCATTGAAATGTTTAATGGGATAAAGCTGAAGTGTGAGGTTTTTTTGCCACAGACCTGGGAATGTGGCATGCTGCTCCTTCAGTAGTTCAGCGTTGTTGTGCTGACATGGCAACTTTTGGTTCTAATTTTTCTCCCCAGAACAGAGATGTCTGAGGTACAACTTTTGGCCTTCACACAGGTTCAGTCCTGCTTGCTTTTACGTGGGGGAATTAATGGTGGTGAGTTCGGACTCCCACAGTGTCACTCTTTCAGCAGTTCGTGCAGCAAGAACTAGCCTTTCTTTTCCCCTTGTTCTAATCAGTCTCCTTGTAAGATTGAAATGTGCAACAGGAAAGTGATGGAAGCAGTGGCAATCTGTGAGAATGCAGTAAGATTACATTTTTTCAGCTTCCAGTATGATGATGAACTAGAGTCAAGAAGAAAGTCACTAACTCCAGAGTGTGATGCCCACTTGGGATACATTCCTGTCCTTCCCTCACCCCACTGTCTCTTCCTTCTACTGTATGTCCTATGCAGGCCCAGGCCTCCTCCAGGAGCCTATTCATTAACTTTGCAGAAAACAGAAGGGGGAAAAAAAAGTGGTCTTATTTTTTTTTCCTGCAAGGTTAGTGAGTTGAGTTGGCTTATAGAGGCATCCAATGAAAAGGGTAAGGTGGAGGCAGACCCATGTAGCTAACACTAGGAATTTCATACCCAAGACTGGAGAGGCAAAAAGAAGAGAAAGACAGATCTGGAAAGGTTAAAAAAGACTTGCATGTTCAGGAATGCCTTTGACCAGCTGACTGGAACTGCTCTCTGTGTTTAGTCATAATTATTTCTGCATCCATTCTCCCATCTTTTACTTGGTCTCTTCTAATTCGTAAGCCTTTCACAGCAGGGATTGTGCAAACTCTTGCTGGTAGATTCTCAGATACTACAGGAACATTGGCATTCTAATAGCAATAGCAATTCTAGTAGGTCCCACTCAGCTCCTGGTAACTGTTGGATTGGGTCCTCCATTTAAATGTCTGTTTCTTCTCAGTGTGTGTCATAGAAGTGCTAACCCCTCTTTAAAGAAGGTAGAAAACAGTCGCTCTAGGTAACTTAGAACCAATAGGTAGAAAGCTTCCTGAGTTGTGAAGCAGGAGTTGGGTGATAACCAGTAGTGAATTGAAGCAGTACTTGTTTCAAGTTACTTCAAGCAAGCACAGAAACAAGACCCAGGTAGAGGTATAGGTGCAGGCCTCTTCTGTTCATGAAGTTGTAATCTTCACCTCCCCATAGGTTTAGGCTTGAAGGATTTTTCTAGTTCTTTAGCATGCTTTTGGAAATTGAGTATTAATGACCTGTGACAACAGCTGGTGCCATAGTATAGACTGGTGGGATCTGTGCCTTGAGCCTAACACTTCCAATAAATCACACAGGCATTTGCTTGTTGGGAAGCTCAATTAGCCCCGCTGCACACAGGGAGCGATCTGGACTGTGCCTTTGAACAGATACCAAGGTAGATCAGCTTAGATCTTTCTGTAGATTTGGAGGACACAATGTGATGTAAATTTTGGTACAGGGTTAGCAGAGGCTGAACTGTGGCAACTGGGGTATCACCTTACTTTGAGGGTAAGAGCTGCCAGCAGCTGAAGGCCATGTGAAGCCTCGAGGAAACACAGCCCAGACAGGTCTGCTTCAGCATGGAGACAAATCTCCAGCCACAATTTAAGTTGCTTCCTTTGCCAAGATAGCAAAGAAAAAAAATCAGAACAAACCCATTCTTTGTGGAAGACGTTGTAAATACAAATAAGAGATTTATTTTTGTGGAAGAGTTATTCAAGGATCATGAAAGAGAAAATAAGCCAGCTTGAGGATCGTGGAAGATGTCACACCAGAAACATCCATATTAACACAGCAAATTGTAGAACACATGGAATTAGGTAAGGTACTCAATTTTCAGTCATGTCAGTAGGATCACCAGCAGCAATTACAAAATAGCAGAACTTAGGGTATTAAAACTGAAGAGGAAATACATGTAGTCTTATATATTTAATTTTTTAAAGTATAAACCATTTGTAAAGGCATCAGTATCTTCCATAGCCCAAAAAACCACAGAAGTAGGGCTTGAGTGCTGTTGTTGAAATTTAACACTGACAAGGAGGCACATCAGAATAAGCATGTCTGCGGCACAGAGACAGTGTCTGAGAAGTGGTTGCATGCATGTTTTATGCAGTGGTCCTCTCCTTTTAGTCATCCATCAAATGTTACCATAGATATTTATGTGTCAGGATCCCATGCAACTGGTATGTGACTCTTCATCACCCCTGACAAAAAATAACAGCAGGAGCAGTCAGGAATTAACACAATTGTTGGAGCAACTAAAATCCATGGAGAGGCAAGCTGGGCTGATCAATTGATCAGCATGTCTGAAATGATACATACTCTGCTCTTTTTTTTTTTTTTTTTTGAGGATCCAATATATAACCTTTTGGGAAGAAAAATAATAAAATCTTGCTCTGTATAAATAGTTATCTTTAAAAGTTGCTTTATCCATAGAAAATCAGGATCCAGATTCTTCGTTTTCTTTGAACATAAAGTGAGAATGCTCTGCATAATCATTGTGTCTCTACACACACAGTGGTAGACTCTGTAGAGCATTGTTGATGTTAAAAAAGCTAAACCAATTTACATCAGCTGGGAGTATGGTCCACAGGACCTAAGTTACACTGGGAGATAATAATGGTTTCACTCTCAAGCATTGCTTTGTGAATTCAGCCATTAAAACATGGGAAGTAATTAACATCTCAATATTACATATTGAAATTCAAAACATTGTAAAAATAGTATGTTAAGCATACAATTTTAAACTTAATAGGACTGGCATTTGCTTGTATGATGGTTAAGTAATTCAGATTCTGTGTAGTACAGGTAAATGCACAGATTTCACTGAGTTTGTGCACCTATGTCAAGCCTGCCAACAGCACCAAGGTATCTGAGTATCGCTTCTATGTCCTGTCACAGTGAGATTCCAAGCCACATGGTGCAGTTCTCAGCTATCTGAAAAAGTATTTTAAACTCCTACTGAAGCTAACAGGAATTCAGGAAGCTTATGGAAGGTAGGACTAGGCTTTGAACAGATCCCAGGACTAGGACTATTGCACTCTTCATCTGAAAAGCAAGCTGGACACAAATTCAGGCTGAATGGGGGAACTTCCTTTCTTCATGTTCTTATTCTTTTACTTGGCACTGTGCGCTTTTTGGAGTAAATCCCATTCTCCTGTCTGCAGGCAGCTCCATTCATATGGCTGATACTTTCATGTGCACCTTCTGACTGAGAACTCTCTTCAGCTGTCTGAAAAAGAAATGAAATGTGAGCAAAGGCACCTGCATGTCTTCCAACAGCCAATGGACTTGGTTCCCATTTGGTCACTCTGTCTGACCCTTCTCTTTCAGTGGCACAGCTTGTTAGCTTTGAAAGAAATTGAGGCAAATGTGTACAGGATTTGATGATCTATGGAGGTCACTTCCAACCTCTGTGATTCTGTGAAATGTCTGTAACAGGAGGCTTGCACCCTAAATCTAGTGTTATCTAACAACACCTAGTTCTGAACACCTCAGTTCAATAAGGGTAACTACTTCAGAGAGTCCAGTGCAGAGCCACAAAGATACTGAAGGGAGTGGAACACCTCTCTTATGAGGAAAGACTGAGGCAACTGGGTCTGTTTAGCTTAGAGAGGAGGAGACTGAGTGGTGACATCATTCATGTTTATAAATATGTAAAGGGAGAGTGTCAGGAGTGACTGAAACAGTGAAGCCCAGTGACATGACAAGCAGCAATGGGTGCAAGCTGGAGCACAGGAAATTCTACATGAACATAAGGAAAAACTTTTTCACTGTTAGGATGACAAAACATTGGAATGGGCTGCCCAGAGAGGTCATGGAGTCTCCTTCTCTGGAGACATTCAAAACCTGCCTGAACACCTTCCTATGTGACCTACTCTGGATGATCCTGCTCTGGCAGGGGTGTTGGACCAGATGATCTTTAGAGGTCACTTCCAACCCCAAATGCTCTGTGATTCTGTGATCATTTAAGTAGCCAATAATCCATAGGGTCTCTGCCTTAACTACTGTGTCCCTAGAGAGCTGAGTATTGCCTTCCTACCATTCACAGCATCACTGGAAAGCTCACTAAGGGATAGCTTACCCACTGCTAGTGTACAGTGGGTGCCGTGTTTTTAAGGGTGTGAGAAATTATATATGGCTTATCCAAAGCTGGGACTGCAAGCTAAGAAGTCCCAATTTGGATGCATGTCGGCCATTCATACTCAAAGAGCTATGGTAGAAACAAAATCCCTGGAACTCTCTGAAAACTTGGACACCTTCCAGGCTGAAGGCTTACTTAGAAAGCCAAATGTCTATCAGTAGCATTCAATACCTAGAACTAGTAAATTTTTTGGCTGCTGAGCTCACATTCAGTCTGGTTGGTCTTGTTTGCACAGAAGGTAGGTAAGGTGAGTGGCTTGTCTACAACACATTTCTGTGTTCATCACTCAGCTCTTTTAAGATTTGCCTCAGTAACACAATCCACTCAGGTTTCTTGTGGTGGGTTATGTTCTGAGCTCAATTTCTAGACAAAGAACCACCCACACCACCAAGAACAAAGGTGTGCACCACCAAAGTAATTTATACTTGTTTTATCAAACACCCATGTAAGAGTTAAAAAAAAAAATTCCAAACATACTTTTCTTTTACACTGAGTGTTTGTAGATGCATTATTTTCTGTCTTCATTCCAGTTGCCTCTTCCATTTCTGAAAAAAAAAAAAAAGTAGTAATAAAATAAATTAGATTATAAAGAACCAGGGGTAAGTAAGCATGCAGTCAATTTAACAGCTGGCTGAAGTAAAAAATGCCTAATCAGTTATTCCTTTGAGCTCTTATCACATGGAAGAATGACTGGAAAATAATGAATCCTTCCTAAAGCATTTTTTTGAGGCCAGTGTGATCAATATCTGAGGAACTGAGGTTTTGTAGAGAAAAGAACAAAATCCATAGCATGAGGGTTCAGATAGACCTTCCAGAAACTAATTCTGCCTTTGTCGCAGAATCATAAAATTATTAAGGTTGGAAAAGACCTTTAAGATCATCAGGTCTAACCATAACAACTATCATGATCTAGGTCTTATGACCTATGTCAAGAAGTACCATGTGCTTCTCGGACACCTCCAGGGATGGCAACTCCACCACTTCCCTATAACTCCTGTTGTAATGATCTCAGGAAATGGGACCGTTCAGTGTGGAATGGACTTGGAAAGTTCTTATGCTAGTAGCATACCTCATTTTCCCTGGGTTGGTCCCCAAGTAGATGAGAAATAGTGCCTGAAAAAACTTCAAGCTAAATTTAAGTGAGGTGATAATCATGTGAGTAGTAACACTGAGCCTGTGAAATAAATGATCAAAAGCAGGATTTTGCCTAAAAGTTTGGATGAAGCCCATATGGGACTTTTAAAATCGGCATTAAGAACAGCAGTTTGGACAAGTAAGAAGAATTGACAATTGATAACTTTCCCTTGCATGTAATGGACTAGAATATGGTGGCTGGTGTCGCTAATTTGACATATGGAAATGAGAGAAGAGTATTCCTTTGAGCTCTAAAGCTATGTACCTGTGAGAAGGGTATCAATTGTCTCCACTGCATGTTTTGCATCTTCCATGGTGAAACACATTGGTGGTTTAAATTTTAGTATATTTCTGTGGGGTCCATCTGCACTAAGAAGGATCTGATGCTCTTTCAGCCTGTGGAAAGAGGAAACACCTGTGTTAGACAGGTATAAAACTAGAGCGCATCTTGTCGGACCCTTCAGACCCTTCTTTTTCTTAACAACATGTTCTCAAAAACTACACAAAGTTAAACTGAAATTATTGACCAACTGCTGGGGAGTGTCATGAGCACATAATCTTTAAAAAACACTTACTTGTAAATAAGGTGAAGGGCTTCAGCTGTGGCTGGTGTTCGCTTTTGTCGATCTTTCACCAGGTCCACTCCAACAAACAATCCAACACCCCTGAAAGAGACACACACACACACAAAAAAAAAAAAAAAAAAAAAAAACACACAAAAAAAAAAAAAAAAAAAAAAAAAAAAAAGCAAGCTGACAAGTGAAATCCAATGGCATTAACCCAAGCCTTCTGCTGCAAATACAAAACCCATTCCTAACAACTGCAATTTCCTTCCCTGGGATAGAAGTGGAGAAGGAGAGGGAAAGACTGGTCATCTTTTGGCAGTGTTTACTTCAGACAATCAAGTGAGATAGCAAATATTTTTATATAAGTAAATTTAGCTGGCTCATGAAAGTTAAGTGACCAGTTAGAAGTTATAAAATACTTTTTTTTTCCTCTGTTATTTTGCAAACTTCAAGGCAGGGAGCTGTGGAAGACCAATAACCCAGGCCAAGAACTAAAATATCAAACCCCCACAACCTCTCCTCAAATTAAAATACTGAAGGCAGTTATCATAGTAGCAACATCGGATGAGGAAAACCCATAGAAAGATCTCCAGATTAATTGGTCCACAGATTTGAAGGTCTCCACCACCCCAACACCACATTGGAAACTGGGCTATTGCACATGGATGGCCCAGTCTCCTACTCCATCCCATAGCTTTCCTAGTAGCTATATTTTTGCCTAAGCATATAGGTGGACAGTTTTGGGTAACATCATCATTATGTAATGTTTTTGTGCAAACTTCATGATTTTTTCTAGTACACATATTTTTCCTCTCTGACGTTGCTGTAAGGCACCCACCTGACATCTCCCACTAAGGGATGCTTCTCCTTTAGCTCAGCCAGCAACTCCAAGAGATAATTTCCTACCCGGGTAGCATTCCCCTGGAGATCTTCTTTTTCTATTATGTCCAACACAGCCAGACCAATGGCACAAGACACTGGGTTGCCTCCAAACTGATAATAAAGACACATTAGAAAACAAAATCCACCATAAACATTCATCTATGTCTATCTCTGTAGTGTTCACTTGCCCTTTCCTGCTTGGCCTGTTGTGAAAACAGCTGAAAGAGGTGGGGACTGTGTACTGTGCAGGCTGTGGAGCACCATCTCCCACAATGTGGGCAGTGTAAAAGGCCCAAGGGAGGGGCTCTCTCTTCCTTTACTTCAGGCTTTAGTAATTTGAAGGCTGAAGCCTTCAAGCTGCTCTCATGGTTTGCTGATTGCAAATGAAGGCAGAATGCTCCTGTGAAGCACAATGAGGGATAGAAGTGATATTTCTTGAACAGCAGGATATAAACTCCATTGAAATCAGAGGGATTCATGGTAGACAGAAAGAAGGCTCAGTCACAGGAGCAGAAAGAGGATTCAGTATACAAGAAGAGAGCTACTTCTCTGTGGCATGCACTCAGCTTAAATATTTCCTGGTAAAGGGTCACTGTACAACTGCAGAGCAAGGTCTGACAGCACAGAGTCTATCTGAGAAAATGAAATTTTATGTGGTCAGCATTTCAGAGAAGGGAGGAAGAAGAGAAGTAACGAATAATTTATCTATATGGATGTGAGCTGAGATGGATGACTTGCCATAAAGCTAGTGCTGGTAAGATATAGCGTTGGTACAAAGCATATTTCAATGTCTTTGCACTTGCTTTTAGATATTAGACTAGATTAGATATTAGGTTGTGGTCGACTTGAGCTTTTAGTAATGTGATTACAAATGTTAGTTGAATCACTTGCTAAATGCAGACCAAAAAAAAAAAAAAAAAAAAAAGTTAAANCAATTTAAATAGAGCCACAAATATGGACAATCAAAACAAAAAAAAAAAAAAAAAAAAAGGAAAACCTACAACTTACTGTATTGAAATACTCCAGTCCAGAGGCACCAAAACTTTCAGCGATTTCCCTTGTTGTGACCACACAAGACATAGGATGGCCATTGCCAATGGGCTTTCCCATGGTGACAATGTCAGGCACAAAGTCTTCACCTTGCAGCTGGAATGCCCAAAAATGCTTCCCAACTCTACCAAAGCCAACCTGGACCTCATCTGCTATGAACACTCCACCTGCAGCATGCACATTCCTGAAAACAAAGAGGATAGCTTGAAACAACAGTGCTGAGAGACTAGGTTAGGGAAGAAGAAAGAAGGTGGCTGCAGTAACACAGCTACAACTATATCAACAGATACAGACTTAGTTTGCTAAATGTTAAGAAAAAAAAAAATCTGATATTTTGATGCAAAATAGGGGTGCTGTAATAGTACTGCATGGGTTTATCTCTGATGGGTCAGCTTCACCTTCCATCAAATTTATGGCCTGTGGGTTAAAGACAGAAAAGGAAAGACAAGTATCCAACTAAAAACAATTCGTCAGCTGGTGTTCCATAAAAAATAGAAATGGAATCAGACTGTTCAATAAATTAAAAGGAGCCAGAGACAGCCAGGAAAAAGAAGGGTGATAGCTGAATTGACTGGATAATAGAATCATAGAATCATAGAATCATAGAATAG
>VWZE01011535.1:1200-14452 GCA_013396675.1 Eubucco bourcierii
TTTTCTTTTCTTTTCTTTTCTTTTCTTTTCTTTTCTTTTCTTTTCTTTTCTTTTCTTTTCTTTTCTTTTCTTTTTTCTTTAAGTGACTATTTTGTTTTGTTTTGTTTTGTTTTTTCCTAGATGGACATCTTGAGTACTGTCTCCAGTTCTGGAGCCCTTATTACAAGAAAGAAATGGACATGCTGAAACATGTCCAGAGAAGGACCATGAGGATGATCAGAGGGCTGGAGCACCTCTGCTATGAAAATAGAAGTTGGGGTTGTTTAGTCTGGAGAAGAAATGGCTCCGAAGAGACCTTATTGTGGCTTTCCAGTATTTGAAGGGGGCCTACAGGAAAACCGTGGAGGGAATTTTTAGGATGTCAGATAGTCATAGGACTGGGGGAAATAAAGCACGTCTGGAAGTGAGTAGACACAGATTGGATGCTAGGAAGAAGTTCTTCATCATGAGGCTGGTGAGACACTGTAACAAGTTGCTCAGGGAGAGGGTGGAAGCCTCATCCCTGGAGGTCTTTAATGCTGGGCTGGATGTGGCTCTGATTAATCCACTCTAGTGTGAGGTGTCCCTGCTCATTGTGTGGAGGTTGGAACTAGATGATCCTTAAGATCACTTCCAGCCCTGACAATTATGTAATTCTATGACATGAATCATTAAACCATATTAGAATATTTAATTTGTCTCTTAGTAAAGGGATTTGCCATTCATGATGCACAAATGATGCATACTCCTTACAGTTGGGTTTGTTGGTTTTTTTTTTCATATTAATCTTATGTATTTTTCAAAGTGTAATGGCAGTTTAAAATCATAGAATCATAGAATCATAGAATGGTGAGGTTGGAAGGGACCTCAAGGATCATCTAGTTCTAACCCTCTGCCATAGGCAGGGACACCTCCCACTAGTACAGGTCACTCAAGGCCTCATCCAACCTGGCCTTGAACACCTCCAGGGAGGGAGCAGCCACAACCTCCTTGGGCAACCTGTGCCAGTGTCTCACCACCCTCACTGGAAAGAACTTCCTCCTGATATTACTCAAGACCTCTGAATATTCAAGTATTCACCAGTGTTCCAGGGAAGAAACGAATGTCTTTTAAAAAAAATCTTTCATATGACTTCCAAAAGGATAACAAAACTAGGCCTACTTTTCTAGAACCTTCAGAGCTGAGGCTTATAAATGCTAATTTTATTTTTCTTGAATGCTATTTTTAGAGAGTAATGGCAAGAAAGCTGATAAGATTCAACAAGGAATTTGAGGGATGTACCCATCATGAATTTTAAAACCAAGAATATTTCTGAAGAACTTAACCCACAGTGGAGTAATATTTTGGCTCTCTTTCTGTTTCTGTTCATTAAGACCAGCGCCTGAAATAGATTGAGGTTAAAATGCTTGTTCAATGCTGCACAGAGAGATAGTCCACTGATTTATGGATATAAGCTGTGAAATCTGACTTTTGAACATGAGAGAAGGACAGCAAATATCTGTTTTGTTCTGAGGTCCCGCATGTAATCAAAAGGAATTTCAATTATAGGCTTGCCAATAGAATTAGACTAAAAACCACTATGCTAGAGACATAACTCCCCTTGGAAACAGTTTGTGGGTTAAACTTACATTAGATTTTTTTGGAGAAAAAAAGTATCACAGAGAGAAGAATAGTATTTTACTGATACAATCTGATCTATTCACAGAATCACAGCATGTTAAGGGTTGGAAAGGACCTCAAAAGATCAAGTTCAACCCACCTGCCAGAGAAGGGTCACCTAGAGTAGGTCACACAGGAACACATCCAGGCAGGTTTTGAATGTCTCCAAGGTAAGAGACTTCACAACCTCCCTGGGCAGCCTTTTTCAGGGCTCTACCATCCTCACAGGGACGAAAGTTTTTCTTTATGTTCATGTGGAACCTCTGCTCTCACTTGCTTCCACTGTCCCTTGTCTTGTTATTGGACATCACTGAGCAGAGCCTGGCTCCATCCTTCAGACACTCACCCTGCACCTATTTCTAAGCATGAATGAGGTCACCACTCGGTTTTCTCCAAGCTAAAAAGCCTCAGTTCCCTCAGCATTTCATCACAAGGCACATGTTCCAAACCCCTCAGTGTCTTTGTGGTTGTGCTCTGGACTCTCTCAAGCAGTTTCCTGAGGTCCTCCTTGAACTGAGGGATCCAAAACTGGACACAACATTCCAGGTGCAGCCTTACCAGTTGATTTAGTTGTGGTAATTAACAAGGCAGGAATTACAAGGTTAGGAACCGGCTGGAGGGCCGAGCCCAGAGAGTGGTGGTGAATGGTGCCACATCCAGCTGGAGGCCGGGCACTAGCGGTGTCCCCCAGGGATCAGTGCTGGGCCCCATCCTCTTTAACATCTTCATTGATGATCTGGACGAGGGCATAGAGTCAGTCACCAGCAAATTTGCAGCTGACACCAAGCTGGGGGCTGATGTTGCTGGGTTGGAGGGCAGAAGGGCTCTGCAGCGGGACCTCGACCGCCTGGACAGATGGGCAGAGTCCAAGGGGATGGAGCTCAACAAATCCAAGTGCCAGGTGCTGCACTTTGGCCACAACAACCCCATGCAGAGCTACAGGCTGGGGTGGGAGTGGCTGGAGAGTAGCCAAACAGAAAGGGATCTGGGGGTGCTGATTGACACCCACCTGAACATGAGCCAGCAGTGTGCCCAGGTGGCCAAGAAGGCCAATGGCATCCTGGCCTGCATCAGCAAGAGTGTGGCCAGCAGGAGCAGGGAGCTCATTCTCCCCCTGGACTCTGCACTGCTTAGGCCACACCTTGAGTACTGTGTCCAGTTCTGGGCCCCTCAATGTAAGGACATTGAGGTGCTTGAGTGTGTCCAGAGAAGGGCAACGAGGCTGGGGAGAGGCCTGGAGCACAGCCCTATGGAGAGAGGCTGAGGGAGCTGGGATTGGTTAGCCTGGAGAAGAGGAGGCTCAGGGGGGACCTTCTTGCTGTCTACCACTACCTGAAGGGTGGTTGTAGCCAGGGAAAGGTTACCTTCTTCTCTCAGGCAAGCAACACCAGAACAAGAGGACACAGTCTCAAGCTGTGCCAGGGGAAGTTTAGGCTGGAGCTGAGGAGAAAGTTCTTGACTGAGAGAGTCATTGGCTACTGCAATGGACTGCCCAGGGAGGTGGTGGAGTCACCGTCCCTGGAGGAGTTCAAGGCACGTTTGACCATGGCACTTGGTGCAGTGGTCTAGTCTTGAGGTCTGTGGTGATGGGTTGGACTTGATGATCTTTGAGGTCTCTTCCAACCCTTGTGATACTGTGATACTGTGTAATTATAAAAGATGTGTTTATTTCCAAAAAAAACCCGCCACAGACTATATACAAACTAGTTAAATTTGGGTTCTAATTTGGTTGAGAAAATCTTCATGAGGGTGCTCATTGGCAATTCATTAATTTAGGAGAATCAGAAAATTGGAAAGGTTTAGCCACAAAATGGCTTTGCCCCACTATTAAATAGGCAGCCTGGAGCCCTAGGGAAAGTCTGTTCTACTCACAGCGGTGGAGTAGAATTCAGAAATAGTCCCTGGCTCCTTTGTGGCAGTGGTGGAACTGCTTGGCGTCTTGATAGCAGTTGAGGGGCTTCTAGATCATCTCAGGCTCTAGCAGGGTGCTGACAAAGAGGCAGACAATCTCTGACCTGATCCTACTTCCTCTTGGCGTGAAGGTTTGCAGAGGTGCAGGCAGGATCTCTTGCAGATGTGCAGAGAGTACGATGTCGGTGGCGCTTCTCACCATGTCCTGAGGCACTTAATGCCTTCTCCTGGTAAACTTGAGGCACTTCAGTTTCCAGGTAGTTTAAGCCCAAAACATCAGGGTTAAGCTGGTCTGAAACACAAAGCAGAGAAGAACACATTGTCCAAGCAAAGAGCAGTAAGGCAGAGCACCTTGTCTGAGCAGAGCAGAATGTAGAGAAGAGCAACACACAGTGAGGCAGAACAGTGAGGCAGAGGCAGCACAACTGCTTGCAACTTATCTCAATTTATATTTATATATTATATATATATACTTATATATTTTTATATATATATATATATATATAAAATTATAGTGTAATGGTTCCTTTGTCCACAGAGATTCACCCATCAGAATGGCATTTGCAAAACTGACATATTAGCTGAAACCAGAGCTTGCTTACCCTTATTTGGGCAAGACACTCACAAGTGCATAAACACCTGTGGGTACCTGTTTATCACTTTGGGAAGGGACATAATGGCCCAAGCATTTGTTTTCTTCCTGCCCTTGCTTCCCCCATCAGCAGAAGGGTGGGGCAAGCTAGGTCTATTAGCCTTCCAGGACACCAGGGCAGAGTAGAGAGAGAGGAGAACCTCTCTCTTGACCTACTAATCACATTCCTGCTAATACACCCCAGGATGCCCTTGGCCTTCTTGGCCAGAAGGGTATATTGCTGGCTTATGGTCATCCTTCTGTCCACCAGGACACTCAGGTCCCTTTCTCCTACACTACTCTCCAACAGGTGTGTCCCCACTGTGTACTGGTCCATGGGGTTGTTCTTTCCAAGTGCATGAGTCTATGCTTGCCCTTGTTGTGTTCCACTCAATTTCTTCCCTCTCAGTTTTCAGCCTATCTATTTCTCACTGAATGGTAGCACAGCCACTCCTCCCACTTTTGTGTCATCAGCAGACTTAGTATCATAGAATTATCAGGGCTGAAAGAGACCTCAAGGATCATCTAGCTCCAACCCCCCTACCATGGGCAGGGACAACTTCAACCAGATGAGGTTGCTCTGAGCTATATCTGGCCTGGCCTTAAAAACTTCTACCACCTTAGAAAGGCTTCTACCACCTCCCTGAGCAAGTCTTTCAAGGACTTTCACCATTATGACTACATCAACAAGCGGTACCAAGCAAAAACATACTGAGTAACATACTGGAAAATCTCTGCATGGGAGCAAGCCTGATATGACACATTATATTTCAGACTTTACTACAAAAGCAAAAATTATTTTGGTAGGCAAAATTTGGGATACTCTAAGAAACTCACACTGCAACTTGAGAAACAATCCTCATCTCCAGAAACATGGTTATGCTATTTCCTTCATATGGGTTCCCTAATTATTATCAACCCTAACAGTGAAAAGCTAATTTTGACTTTTGTTTTGTGGACCTAACTTCACTTACCTTGAGGTATTGTTTTGGTCATAAGAAAGGAAAAGATGATAAATGTTTCTATAACAAAACAAGCCTTAAATTATTACTATTTTTTTTTTTAATATTGAGTAGACCTTTATAAATGTTAGGAGTACTGTTTTACAGCAGCATTTTTCTTTCTTTTTCATAAGGTAGCATTATTCATTTCCTTATTAACATGATTTTTCTCTCCTATTTTTATAGAATGGTAAGGTTGGAAGGGACCTCAAGGATCATCCAGTTCCAACCCCCTGCCAAAGGCAGGGACACCTCCCACTAGTACAGGTCACTCAAGGCCTCGTCCAAACTGGCCTTGAACACCTCCAGGGAGAGAGCAGCCACAACCTCCCTGGGAAACCTGTGCCAGTGTCTCACCACCCTCACTGGAAAGAACTTCATTCTAACGTCCATTTTAAATCTTCCCTCTGCCAGTTTAATCCCATTGCCCATTGTCCTGTCATTGCAAGATCTTGTCCCTCCCCAGACTTCCTGTAGGCCCCCTTCAGATACTGGAAGGCTACTCTAAGGTCTCCTCGAAGCAGAGCTTCTCCAGGCTGCAGACCCTGAGCTCTTGTAGCCTGTCCTCACAGCAGAACTGCTGCAGCCCTCTGAGCATCTTTGTACCCTCCTGTGGAACCGCTCCAACAGTTCCATGTCCTTCCTGTGCTGGGGGCTCCAGAACAGCACACAGTACGCCAAATGGGGAGTCTCTTTTTTATGAGAAGATAAGCATGTTCAGATTAGATACATATATGTTTATGCATAGATGCATGTACATGAAAATATTCTTTTCCTTCCCTAAATTCTTTTCCTTTCCTAAAATCCTTCTTCAGAGACACTTTTAGGTGCAGTATTTTCCGTGAAAGCTAAAGAGGAACATTAATAAAGTGGAAATTCAAATCTGATGGACAGAATTATCTTCTTACATAATATTGAGATTTTGAAACAACATACTACAAAATCAGTAATCTCAAAACTTTCAGAAATAGTCATAATCTTATCTAAGCAATAATGCTAACAGAAAGTTGAGAAATGTCTGCACCAGTAATATGATTCCATCTGCCTCCTATCTTTATCCTTAAACTGAGACAAAATCTTTATACTCCATCCAAAGTTATATCAGCAAGAGTAGGAATACATTTAAAAGGAAAACATTCAAGGAAGAGAAAAAGATTTTTCTATATAAGATTCAACTGTAAAGCATCCCTGAAACACAATAAATTCAGTTGGAGATTGAGAAATTAGGCACTGGAATGGACTACCCAAGGAGATGGTGGAGTCACCATCCCTGGAGGTCTTTAAGAAAACATTGGATGTGTGTGATGGTTTAGGAGTTCCCCGGCCCCCACCCTTTGTAAAATCACCCAGACTAGAACTCAGCCAGCTGGAAGCTAAGGACTGAAGCTCTATTTACAGCTCTGCACAATGTACAAGCAGAGATATACACAATAGACAGGAATATTAACAGAAATATACAAGTTANTTGCCTATCTATGTTTTGAGTTCCTTTCTTATACATCTCAGCAAGCTTATGAGTGAAGTAGACATCATGATGTTTTCCTTTCACAACCTATAGTGTAATTTTCTCTATTAAAATATTCCAGTTAGCCTCAAACCAGCACATTGTGGTACTTGGTGTCATGGTTTAGCTGATGTTAGGTTACAGGCTGGGCTTGATGTCCTCAGAGATCTTTTCCAGCCTGAATGATTCTGTGATTCTGTGAAGTGCTGGTTGACTCTGGTAGTAATATGATTATTGATGGATGTGACTTTGATGCAAAAGGAGCCCTAAAACCATTACTGCATAAGTTTTCAAATTCTTAACTTTACTCATGTTCTTTGAAACATCATTTCCAAGCTCACAGTACTATTTGAATGTTTTCCATTCCGGGTTTTACATTGTCATCTGGGGGTAAAATCATATTCAGTGCATTCAGTAGTATCAGAAGCTATATTGCTGGCAGAAAATGCTTCAATGAAAGAAAAATGAGCTATGCGTCAAAGCAGATTATTATGCTGTGGAAAGCAAGAGAAAAGCTACAAGTTCTGACTGGGATACATCTACTGGTGCCTAACCACAAAATCATCACAGAAGCAGCAGGACCAAACATGTGGGGAAAAAAACAAAACAAACAAACCTGACCTTGATGCAGAATGCATGACTGAAACACAAGGGCTAACCAAATGGACATGGAAGTGTTGGAGCGGGTCCAGAGGAGGGCCACAAGGATGCTCAGAGGGCTGCAGCAGCTCTGCTATGAGGACAGGTTGAGGGAGTTGGGGTTCTGCAGCCTGCAGAAGAGCAGGCTTTGAGGAGACCTGATAGTAGCCTTCCAGTATCTGAAGGGAGCCTACAGGAAGGTTGGGGAGGGATTATTGACAAGGTCTTGCAATGACAGGATGAGGGGCAATGGGTTTGAACTGGCAGAGGGGAGATTTAGACTGGATGTTAGGAGGAAGTTCTTTCCAGTGAGGGTGGTGAGGCACTGGCACAGGTTTCCCAGGGAGGTTGTGGCTGCTCCCTCCTTGGAGGTGTTCAAGGTCAGGCTGGATGAGGCCTTGAGTGACNAAAAACCCAGAAATTTAATACTGTTATCTTTCTCCCTGACAAATATCCTAAACCAGCCTAAACAAGTTCATTTTCAGTGCTGCAGGAAGGGATAATCTGTAATTAAAACTTTATGAAAATTAGAACTGCCTGTACAGAAAGATGTGGAGCTTGAAAGCCTTGACAAAATAATGCAAGGTCAAAGTAAGAGACACTGCTGGTTCTATTAACACAACAAAAGAGCAAATATCAAAGCAATCTCTGGAACAATTGCAGCAACTAAGTTGCTACATGTCAAAAATGAACAGCCATGGAAAGCAGAGAAAAAGAGACAAGCTTTATGCAGGAGAGAAAACCTAAAATTTCCCTATCACACTGCTGATCAGCAGTATAGCTGATACATGCTCAGCAACTGAATGGAATTCACTCCTGAAAAGAAATTTTCTATTAGTGCTGAATGCATGATGTAGAGGAGGTTAAAAAAAAAAACAAAAAAAAAAAACCCAACCCAAAAACCAACTTCAAAGGCAAATGCCATTCCATAGACCAAATCCATATCTGTCTGCATATGATACTGACAAAAGGTAAATGGAAATGGAGTGATTTGATATGCCGTTACTGGAATTAGTTCTGAAGGCAACACTGTGCTGTCCTGTAACATTAACTGTGTTGCAGCATGATCCAGCTGCCTTGCTGTTTGCAGAGGTCTTTCCTTTCAATGAGATGGGAAATGAATTGCCTTCTCAATAAAAAAAAAAAAAAAAATTTAAAAAGTAGGGGGTGGGGAAATGAGAAGTTAAATACTCGAGGGTATTTATTACCACTGCTTTCAGCCTAGCCCAGTGTACGGAGCAGTTACCTTGCCTCAGTTATAACCTGATGGGGAAATTGTGATTTAGTTGGTCACAACTTCTCCTCTCTATCAACTCCTCCAAAGAGAACAAGCCTCAGCCTGCACCTAAACCACTGTCTCCTCCCTGTCATGTTTTCATAGAATCATAGAATGGTTTAGGTTGGAAGGGACCTCAGAGATCATCCAGTTCCAACCCCCTGCCATTGAACAGGTCCCACTAGAACAGGTTGCTCAAGGTCTCATCCGACCTACTCTTGAACACCTCCAGGGAGGGAGCCACAACCTCCGTGCGCAAGCTGTGCCAGTGTCTCACCACCTTCACTGGAAAGAATTTCCTCCTGACATCCAGTCTAAATCTCCTCTCTGCCAGTTTAAACCCATTCTTCCTTGTCCTGTCATTACAAGACCTTGTCAATAGTCCCTCCCCAGTCTTCCTGTAGGCCACCTTGAGATACTGGAAGATCTCCTCAAAGTCTGTTTATTTTTTTGCCATAAAATACGCTAAAGGTGGTAGAGACTTTGGATATTTCCTGCTTCTGGATTTCCTGATCGCCAGAGTGAAGAAATATCACAGTATCACAGTATCACCAGGGTTGGAAAAGACCTCAAAGATCATCAAGTCCAACCCATCACCACAGACCTCAAGACCAGACCATGGCACCAAGTGCCACGTCCAAACACGCCTTGAACACCTCCAGGGACGGTGACTCCACCACCTCCCTGGGCAGCCCATTCCAGCACTCAATGACTCTCTCAGGCAAGAACTTTCTCCTCACCTCCAGCCTAAACTTCCCCTGGCACAGCCTGAGACTGTGTCCTCTTGTTCTGGTGCTGGTTGCCTGAGAGAAGAAGGTAACCTCCCCCTGGCTACAACCACCCTTCAGGTAGTTGTAGACAGCAAGAAGGTCTCCCCTGAGCCTCCTCTTCTCCAGGCTAAACAATCCCAGCTCCCTCAGCCTCTCTTCATAGGGCTGTGCTCGAGGCCTCTCCCCAGCCTCATTGCCCTTCTCTGGACACGCTCAAGCACCTCAATGTCCTTCTTCAGTTGTGGGGCCCAGAACTGGACACAGGATTCAAGGTGTGGCCGAAGCAGTGCAGAGTACAGGGAGAGAATGACCTCCCTGCTCCTGCTGACCACACTATTCCTGATGCAGTATGTCTCCCTGGAGCCTCCTCTCTGCAAATTAAAGTTGGGTGTGACATGCCATGCCAAAATGACAATTCCATGCAGGCATCACAAGTTATGGCCTGACCCTGAATCTTACCCCTTTCTCTGTATGCATGTGACAGAGAAATAGGTCTAAGAAAAATGTGACAGAAGCAAATCAATAGCTCAATAAAGGCAGTGGCTACCTTAACTTACACATGGATCAGATCCTTGTGAGAAAACAATACCCCACCGAAGCTACGGCTTTCATTCTTCTATGCCTTCTTCCTGTGGACTGACCCAAAAACATTCATTTCCCTAGTGAAAATGAAGGGCTGCTAACTTCCATTTCCAATAATCATTGAGAAGCATTCATCTTACCTAAGCCTGGCCCCATACAGCTCTATGTAATCATATAAACACCCTTCTTAGAGAATTTTGCCTGTGTTGGACCCTCGTTTCAGGATGCACTAAATCATCTTATTGAAGAACCAGATGTATATGTTGCTGGTATAAAATCATTCTGCTTTTATTTTCTGTGTCCTTCATGAAAATCCTACTTAGAAGATGCTGTCTTGATAGTTTTTCCCCTTTTTCTTTTCTTTTTTTTTTTTTTCTTTTCCTGAGGCTTAGCATGATTATAATGAAATCCATGTTAATTGGCCACTCAAAAACTGGGTCTATACTTCAGTTACAAACTTACAGATCTCAGCTGTTTTTAAAATAGCTGGTCTGGTATAGTAGCAGTTTAATCAAGACAGTATGGAGCTTAGTGCAGGCTAAGCATTTCTCCTCTGTACAGACAGTACTGGTGTTACCCTTGCAGCAAAATAACATCTAAAAGCTGTATGACACTGTAAATGGAGCTCGGAGGTTTGTAAGAAGGATGCAAATCTTAAAGTGTTAAAAAGAAAAATACTTGTAAAATGGTGCATAAACTCAGCAGGTCTCTAAATCTCATAAAGCAACAATGGCAAGACACCTTTCTTGGAAAACTGTTTGGAATCAGTCAGGTTGGAAGAGACCTCCAAGATGATCCAGTCCTTATTTATACCTAATATTTTGTAACACTAATCTTAATGATAGTACAAAAATACCAATTGAGTCCTTGACTGCATCAAGAGCAGTGTGGCCAACAGGGCAAGGGAGGGGATTCTACCCCTTTACTCTGCTCTCCTCAGACCAAACCTGGAGTCTTGTGTGCAGTTCTGGAGCCCCCAGCACAGGAAGGACATGGAACTGTTGGACTGGGTCCAGAGGAGGGCAATGAAGATACTCAGAGGGCTGCAGCAGCTCTGCTGTGAGGACAGGCTAAGAGAGTTGGGGCTCTTCAGCTCCCACTAGTACAGGTCACTCAAGGCCTCCTCCAACCTGCCCTTGAATACCTCCAGGGAGGGAGCAGACGCAACCTCCCTGGGAAACCTCTGCCAGTGCCTCAACACCCTCACTGGAAAGAACTTCCTCCTAACATCCAGCCTAAATCTCCCCTCTACCAGTTTAAACCCATTGCCCCTTGTCCTGTCATTGCAAGACCTTGTCAATAATCCCTCCCCAGCCTTCCTGTAGGCCCCCTTCAGATACTGGAAGGCTACTATAAGGTCTCCTTGAAGCCTTCTCTTCTCCAGGCTGAAGTGCCCCAACTCTCTCAGCCTGTCCTCATAGGAGAGCTGCTGCAGCCCTCTCAGCATCTTTGTGGCCCTCCTCTGGACCCACTCAAACACTTTCATGTCCTTCCTGTGCTGGGGGTTCCAGAACTGCACACAGTACTCCAAGTGGGGTCTGATGAGAGCAGAGTAAAGAGGCAGAATCCCCTACCTTGCCCTGCTGCCCACATTGCTCTTGATGCAGCCTAGGACTCGGTTGGCTGTCTGAGCTGCATGTGCACACTGCAGGCTCATGTTGAGCTTTTCATCAACCCAGACTACTACTTCTTTCACATTCCAAACCCCTCGAGGCAGAGGTGGGGGGTGGGGAGCAGAACGGTTTCACACCTCATTCAAACCTGGAATTTGGGTATGACCTGCCACAGTGGAGAGCTCCAAATTATATGTTAATTTGCACTAGAGTTCAAAGCATTTTAATGAACTTTCTAAAGACAAGTGTTACTGTCTCTGGTCTAAAGATTTAATCCTGGATATCTGATTTTGCTCCATAAAGACTTCTGATGTCCTCTTAAAGTAAATGGTCATTTCACAGATGCAGTCTTTAGACACTTGCTTCCCTGTAATTATTTCTTCTACCTTTCATTTGAATAAAGTTTATTAAAAAAAAAAAAAGTTGGAATGAATGATCACCCTTTCCATGGCCATTCATTTGCCTGCAGCACCACTTTTTAGAACATTCATAATGCAGAAAATGCGATTAGAATAATTTACTGTTCTTCATGAATAATAAATTATAGAATAATTTCTTAGTCACACATCTCTGACAGAATAAGCTTGTTTGGATATGTTGCTTGTAGTGTTATTCTGAAACTATGATTTTTTTTGTGTGGGTTAAAAGTAAGTATTCCCTACATTTACTTGGGTCACATTCAGGTCAAGTTTGGCTTAGCACTCTACTATGTTTAGTGCATGTTTAGCTTGCACATCCTGGGTTAGTTTGGATCTTAATACTGATGAGATTCATAGCAATTGTTTCATTGTTTTCTTGGAGAATCTGATATATGTTCCCTGAGGTCTTTCTTCTTAATTTGCTAACATTTAGTCTTGTGTAAAGTGCCTTATGGTAAAGGGATATTTTCTTCTGATGCTTCTTCAAGCACAAGTTGAAACACACAAGTTCCAAAAAAAAAAAATCTGTTAAGAACTAAGGTGCTGTCCAAGCTGCTGCTTCTACTAGAAAACTGTTCTCTAATGAACATGAATGAACACACCTTCTGAAACTGTTTATTGTTGTTCTCTAGTATGAAAGTCTCCACCCCCTCTTCCAGCATGGTTTCTCTAATCCTGTATTGCTTTCCGTTCCACTTCAACAGCCCAAAGCATGTTCTGCCCAGCTCCTTCTTGATGCCTATCTCTCATCATTGGCACAGCAATTGCTGAAGTAAAATGAGCTTCCTCAAGCAGTGAAGGGAAAGAATTGACATCGGATAAGAATCACAACTGCTTATCTTCTCTCTCATGGATTCTTTAAGTGCAAAACTGATAGCCTTCAAACTGCTTTTCTAGGAACCTCTTAACAGTAGTACAATGGAGTTGTTAAGGGCACTTAACTGAGAAATCCAATTTGTTTTAATATGTTGAGTGGTTCCCATGTTCTCCCCAGGATAGCCTACTCACTTCACTTCTCTGTATTGAAGCTGTTTAACATCAGGCAAAGGGGTAGAAGAAGATTCTGTGAAACATATATAGATAGATATAGATATAAATATATAAATATAGGTGATATAGATATAGATGAGATAGATGATAGATATAGGTATAGATAGATATAGATACATATAGAGAGAAATAGATATAGATGATATATAGATGATATAGATATAGATATAGATATATAGACATAGATGATATAGATATAGATATAGATATAGATATAG
>VWZE01011536.1:468-41471 GCA_013396675.1 Eubucco bourcierii
TGAGGCCCACAAGAACTCTCTGGGGCATTATGGACACTCTCTGGGGCCTTCATGAGCACCCTCTGGGGCAATATGAGCACTCTCTGGGGCACTCACGAGCACTATCCAGGGCCCTTATAGACACTCACTGGGGCCCTCATGAACACTCTGGGGCCCTCACGAGCACTCTCTGAGGACCTCACCAGCACTCTGGGGCCCTCACGAGCACTCTCTGAGGCTGTTATGGACACTCTCTGGGGCCCTCATGAGTACTCTCTGAGGCCGTTATGGACACTCTCTAGGGCCTTCATGAGTACTTTCTGGGGCCCTCATGAGTACTCTCTGAGGCCACTATGGACACTCTCTGGGGCCCTCACAAGCACTCTCTGAAGCTGTTATGGACACTCTCTGGGGCCCTCACCAGCACTCTCTGGTGCCATTATGGGCACTCACTGAGGGCCTTATGTACACTCTCTGGGGCATTATGGGCACTCACTGGGACCCTTATGAACACTTTCTGGGGCCCTCATGAGCACCCTCTGGGGCATTATGGGCACTCACTGAGGACATTATGGACAATCTCTGGGGCCTTCACGAGCACTGTCTGGGACCCTTACGGACACTCTTTGGGGGCCTCACAAGCACTATCTGGGGCCCTTATGGACACTCTCTGGGGCCCTCATGAGCACTCTCTGAAGCCCTTATATGGACACTCTCTGGGGCCCTTATGGACGCTCTGGGGCCCTCATGAGGACGCTCTGGGGCCCTCATGAGCACTCTCTGTGGCTGTTATGGACACTCTCTGGGGCCTTCATGAGTACTCTCTGAAGCCATTATGGACACTCTCTGAGGCCGTTATGGACACTGTCTGGGGCCCTCATGATCACTCTCTGAAGCCATTATGGACACCCTCTGAGGCCGTAATGGACATTCTCTGGGGCCCTCACAAGCACTCTCTGAAGCCATTATGGACACTCTCTGAGGCCATTATGGACATTCTCTGGGGCCCTTATTGGCACTCTTTGAGGCCCTTATGGACACTCTCTGGGGCCCTCATGAGCACTCTCTGAGGCCATTATGGATGTTCTCTGGGAGCCCTCATGACTAGTCTTTTGTGCCATTATGGGCGCTCGCTGAGGGCCTTATATGCACTCTCTGGGGCCCTCATGAGCGCTCTCTGAGGCACTTATGGACACTCTCTGGGGTATTATGGGCACTGACTGAGGGCCTTACTGACACTCTCTGAGGCCCTTATGGACGTTCTCTGGGGCCCTCACGGGCACTCTCTGAGGCCCTTATGGACACTTTCTGGGGCCCTCATGGGCACTCTCTGAGGCCCTTATGGAGGACACTCTCTGGGGCCCTTATGGACATTCTCTGGGGCCCTCACGGGCACTCTCTGAGGCCCTTATGGACACTCTCTGGGGCCCTCACGGGCACTCTCTGAGGCCCTTATGGACACTCTCTGGGGCCCTCACGGGCACTCTCTGAGGCCCTTATGGACACTCTCTGGGGCCCTCACGGGCACTCTCTGAGGCCCTTATGGACACTCTCTGGGGCCCTCACGGGCACTCTCTGGGGCCCTTATGGACACTCTCTGGGGCCCTCATGGGCAGTGTGTTTCTGCCACCACAGAATCCACAGGGGTTGGATGGGACCATTGAGTCCAACCCCTCTGCCATCTGCCTCATCTGACTGTCATGACCCCTGTGAGCTCTGGATGTGAGAAACAAGTTCTGCACCAGGAGGCAGCTGGAGCCCTGCAGCAGATTGCCCAGGGAGGTGGTTGAGGTCCCACCCCTGAAGACATTCAAGGTGAGGCTCAACAGGGCTCTGAGCAGCCTGCTCTTTTGAGGATATGTCCCTGCTGAGTGCAGAGTGCAGGTTAGAATAAATGACCTTTGGAGGTCTGTACCAAGCCTGACCCTCCTGTGGTTCTGCAAACAGAGCAGAGGTGCTGTGACCAGCCTGTCCACAGGCAGTGGCTGCCTGTCCAACAAGGCAGGAGAAGGAAGAACAAAGGAAGGAACTGGAGTCAGCTGGGTTACAGGAGGTGGAAGCTTATTGTGGGGCTGTGGTGACAGCAGGCACAGGGTGAGATGGGAAGCATGAACAGGTAGGTGTGTGTTGAAATGATGTTTGAGGCTGTGCTGAGAGGTCTGCTGCTGATTCCCAAAGCTCACTCTGAGCCTGGAGCTTGCCTGACATGGTTATAGGGCATTGCTGCTTCTCTTTCAGAGCCAGGGGCTTGGCTGGAGCCGTTGTGGGAGTTAGCAGCCCTCTGCTCCAAGCAGCAGGGACAGCGTTGTTGCAGGGTAGATGGCAGCATGCCACCAGAATCAGTACAGATTGAACCTCAGCTGGCGAGACAGAATGGTGCTCACTGTCTTCTGTAGAGGAATCAATAGGAATGGGCCACGGGATGGGGACTTACAGGTGCAGCAGGGCAGAGAAAGAAGCAGATGAAAGCTGAGGTGAACAGAGGTCTAGGCTGTGATTTTAGGCTCAATTGTGCCCAGAAGGTTTCATGAAAGCTGTAATTCACCTGCCCCTTGAGTCACCTTTGAGGACATAATGGCCCAGTGCTTGAGAGGTTTATTCTTGCATCATGTCAGTTATTATTTCATTGCAGTGGCTCAAACATTGATGTGGACCTCAGCATGTCCCTGCCCCTTTCATCCACTTTTCTCCAAGGATGGGTGAAAAAAAGGGTACATCAGCTCTTCCCTTTTGATTGCTGTTCCCCAGTTCCCATGCAGAGTCTTGTTCCTTCACATCAGCACATCATCCAGAGCCACCAGTGCAATGTTGCTGTCCCAAGGATTTCCCATCTAGTGCCTCAGACTGTGTTTCCTAGCGTGGAAGATTTAATAAGAGAAGAATTGCAGAGCTGTATAATGTCTGTGCACCAAATGACTCAGGTTTTAATTAGCTCTTGATGTTGGCTTGGGAAGGAAGAACAGCAATGACATGAGAGCTGAATGCTACACTGAAGTGCCTTTGCAAGACTGTCATTTGGATGAGGTGTGCTAGAACAGGGTCTAGGGGAAGAGTACCTTTCACTGGGAGGGCCATGTGGGACCTCTGCCTTCCCCGTGGGTTTGTCTGTGTCTGTCTGAAACACACCCACTGTGCGTTGGTGTTTATTAGTGTTTATTTCAGAGCAGCATTTAGAAACTCTCTTCCTGCTACCTCAGGTCTGGGCTTTGCAAATTATTCCGCCCCTATTAAGGACTGAGTGCTCTTGGGAACTGGTGGTTTCTTGCCTCAAGGAAAGGTGAATCCAAGTGATTTCTACCCCTTTGCTTATCCAGATAGCAGCAAGTGAGCTGCTTTTAAGCCTTCAGATGTCTAGTTTAAAGTAAATATGCCAAATTGGCCTCTGGTACGTGCTTGCAATACCGTGGATGCCCTTGTTAAATAACGATTATCTGCCTTGACACTCTTTCGGCATAATCTGTGTACAGAGCTCTACCCACTTCTGCTTTTTACCCTTTAATGTGGAGCTTTGTGCACAGGCATTCCTGTGCCCAGCAATGAACAGAGAATGTACTTGTGTTACAGATTCACAGAGCAGGTTGGGTTGGAAGGGACCTTAAAGCTCATCTGGTTCCAACACCTTGCCAGGGGCAGGGACACCTCCTGCTAGCCCAGGTTGCTCAAAGCCTCATCCAGTCTGGCTTAGAAAACCTCTGGGGAGGGAGCATCCACAGCTTCCATGGGCAGTCTGTTCTGGTGTCTCATTACTCTCACTCTCAAGAATTTCTTCTTGGTCTCCAGTCTAAATCTGTCCTACTCAAGCTTCAGTGCATTCCTTCTCATCCCATCACTCCAAGCCCTTGTTAAAAGTCCCTCCCCAGCTTTCTTGTAGGCTCCATTTTAGGTACTGGAAGGCTGCTCTAAGGTCTCCCTGGAGACTTCTCCAGGCTGCACAACCCCAACTCTCCCAGCCTGTCCCCACAGCAGAACTCATCCAGCCCTCTGAGCATCTTGGTGGCCTCCTCTGGACTTGCTCCAGACGTTCCATGTCCTTCTTGTGTTGGGGGCACCAGAACTGAACACAACAGAGCTCCAGGTGGGGTCTCAATAGAGCAGAGTAGAGCAGAGGAACCACCTCTTGTCCTGCTGGTCACACTTGTTTGGGTTTGCCTTGCCAAACTGGTCTGGTTGCCCTATGGACAAGGAGGAAGGTTGGAGGCAGAACGGTTGTGTACCACCAGACACATAGAAGGTGTGTTGGAAGCTCTGAATGAGATCTGCTTTCAAAGGACCATCATCATGTCTTAAGGAGATGCTTCCCTTGGACAGGGTTTGTACTGTGTAGGCAAGGGAGGGAAGAAAAGTAGAGGAGTGAGCTCCATCATGGCTATGAAATATCTTTATTTTTAGAGGCAGGGAAATTAAAAAGTGGGTAAGTGGTAAGTCATCCAAAGTTGTTGAAGCAGATGGTGCAGGAGTTATTGCCCTTGCATTTTGTGCTCACCTTCTTCCTCTCTAAAGCTTGCACCAGGTAAGCCCAGTGTATTTATAGTTTGCAGAGGAAATTAAGGGAAATAATTAGGCTCTAGCCTTGCAGTTTGTAAATTAACAGAAATAGAGGGTGGTTTGCAAGGGCAAACTGCTCAGGCTATGTGCAAAAGCAGCTGATTTTACTTTTACTAATTTGTTCTTTAATTAATTGGTGCCTGTGTCTGTTGATTTGTGCTGAGAGTGGCAAGATGCTGCATGCAAGAAACCTGTTTTCATCTTGATTAATTCTCTGCTGGGGCAAGGCTTTTAAAAAAAATATTAGCCAGCCATCTTCTTGCTGAGCTCTGGGAACTTACTGCCAAGGCAGAGGTTGGGAGAAGGATGGCAGAGCCAGGCTGTCCTGTTGGACAGGTAAGGAAGTGGTGCATCTGGAGATGAGGACAGGAAATCTAGGGTAGAGATGGTAAATTGTCCTTTCCTGAGCGTTCATGCTGTAAGAAACACAGGTTCATCAGAGCTGGGTTTGTTGAGCCTTGAGAAGAGAAGACTTAGGGGAGACCTTACCACCACAGACCCTTATTACCATGAAGGGTGGCTACCAGGAGGATGGAGACTTTTTTTTTGACAAGGAGCCCCATGAAGAAGACAAGGGGTAATAGGGATAAGTTACTGCTAGGGAGATTCCCATTGGGCTCCAGAAGAAAATGTTTCCCATGAGAACAGTTGGATACTGGAATCATCTCCCAAGGGCAGCAGTGGAGTGCCCTGCATTGGGCAGGTTGAAGGCTCAGCTTGGCAGGCTGCTGGGCAGCTCATTGCAACTACACCATCAGCTAGAAAGGTTGGAGCGGATGATCCTTGGGGTCCCTTCCAAGCTGGCATTGTGTGTGGCAGATTGTCAGCTCTTTACAGATAGACTTTAGGGAAGATGCCAGTCAGGGAGTTACCTGGTGGGAGATTGGCTGCTGGAGCAGCGCTTCTGCAGCATCATATTTGTGTGGGATGGAGGGAATTAGGAACATCCCTGTTGCTGGGTCTGCAGTGAAGGAATCAAACCTTTGGGTGAGGGAAGTGTGGCCTGGGCTGAAGTTGTGCCTGGGAGAGCTAGGCTGGAGATGAGGAAAATTTTCTCTGCTGCAGGAGTGGTCAGGGATTGGAACAGTCTGCCCAGGAAGGTGATGGAGTCACTGTCCCTGGAGATGTTCAAGAAGCTGTAGATGTGGTGCTTCAGGATACAGTTTGGTGGTCGTGGTAGTTGTGTCATGGTTAGACTCAATTGTCTTAGAGGTCTTTGAGGTCTTTTCCAACCTTAATGATTCTCTGACCCTGCTGCATGCACCCCTAGCTTGGAAGTCTCTGGAGACTTTCAAGACCTATCTGGATGCATTCCTGAGTGATCTGCCCTAGGTGACCCTGCTTTGGCAAGCAGCTTGGATGATCTCTAGAGGTCCCTTCCAAGCCCTAGCGTTCTACGATTGCTTAGGCACGAGAGCTTTTTACAGCAGCTCCTTATCCCAATTTTTTGGAGAGAGAAAACTAAAGCACAGCCCGGGCTGCCCTGTTAACGCACGGCAGCTCCTTCTCGCTGCCCTTATCCCGAGCTGCGAGAGCTCCGAGGCTGGCTTGGGGGACGGCAGAGCCCGCAGCCGCCGGGCTCCAATCGCCCTTCCCACCCGCGCTCCACCGGGCCTCGAAACCGAAGGGAGGCTTCGTATTGCGAAGGGGTATGTGCGTGTGGGGAGGCAGCGGGGAGAACAGGGGCAGAACAGGGGCAGGGCGAGACGGCCCCGCCGGCAGCCGGGGCGGGCGGTGCGGGGCTGGCGATTGGCGAGCAGCCGCGGGGGAGTGGCGGCGGCTGGCGGGGCTGGAGCGCGGCGGCTGCCCGGCCCCAGGCTCCCTCCGCACGGAGCGGGCACGGGGAGCCTGGAGTGCGACCGGCGGCTCGGGGCAGAGCTCGGCGGCCCGGAGGAGGGGGCCGGGGGCAGCTGCTGGGCTTTAGGATAGCTCTGCGCCGCGGCGCTCTCCCGTCCGTGTGAGGCATGCGAAGCCGGGGGTTTATATGGCATTTGCGAGCCAAGCGAGGTCACACTTCTTTTTTTTAAAATCCCTTGCTTTGGGTACAGTATATCTCTCTCTCTTCTTTCCTTCTCTGGTAGCGGGGTGGGCCGGGAGGGACGCTTGTGAGCCCGGAGGGGATGTTTCCTTGCGCAGAAGCCTCTCCCATGTGGTGGAAGCAGCACGCTGCGCCCCGACAGACTCCGGCTCACCAACTCCGCTGCCCCACAGCACCGCAGGTGTAGCCGCTTGGCAGGATGGCAGACAAAAGAACAGCTGGTGCCGAGCAATAGGGGATTCGGAGCGAGGAGGAGGAGGAGAGAAGAAGCCGCCAACCTTTCGCCCGCGCCGTTGGCAGCCGCCGAGTGTCAGTCAGAGCAGCTCTTGCGACGGGCTGAGCCGAAGGCACCATGCGCAGGTCCAGCACCGATGAGTCCACGTACCACAGGAGCCCTTCCCTGGACAGCAAGGATTACAGTTTCCCCAATGGCACTTTCCGGCGCTACAGCAGCATGTATGGTGGCCAGTTTGGGGCTGCCAGCAACTCTTTTTTTGGATTCCACACCAACCCGGGCCCTAAGGCCACCAAGGCTAAGTACACGTCCCCCAAGGGAAACAAGTACGTTGTCTTTTACCTGGATCTCTCGTTTATTTTTCTCCTAGAACTGAAGAGGTGCAGCATGGCTCACAACTGCCTGCAGTGTATCAAGTACCTAATGTTTGTCTTCAACCTTCTCTTCTGGGTGAGTACACGTTGGAAGCTGCGGGACAGCTGCTTTTGTGTCTGCTTACTAAGGTGTAAGGTGAACTTGTTGCTGCTTTCCAACTTGGAGGTTTAAACTTGGAAGTCGAACAAAGTGGTGCCTGCTCTTTCTGTGGCCTCGTTCATTTGCGTGGATGACCTACCGAGGGGTTTCCTTCACCCTCTTGTTTTCTGGCCTTCAGTTGCTGTTTCAAAACAGTGGCAGAAGGCAGAATGTTAGCGGGCCCTTGTGTGATGCCTTCCTCACTTTGTTGCGTGTGCCTGCCTCAGAAGTTGTGGACAGCCTTGGGGACAGCCCCGAGGCCATTCCTGAGTTTAAGGTTGAGCACATGCTTACATCTGTCACTGTATCATGAATGGCACACTCAGCATTAAAGCCAGTATGGGGAACCTCCAGCTGATTGTTCTCTGCCCCAGGCAGTGGTGGGTCCCCAGTATAGCCATTCCCTCCCAAAGACATGGCTCTGAAGGGTGGAGGGAGACCAGAGCCCTCCTTGGTGCTTTTGGGCTGCTGCTCTGTGGCAGGAGCTTATCAAATCACTCCAAGGCACATGTGTCAGCAGGATGCTGTGATGGGACAGGTGGGCATGCACCTACACATCTTAATCAATGAGGTGGTGCCAGCAGCAGGGCTGGGCACTTCACTGCCGTGATCTGGAGCACTGACTAAAGAAGCTCCAGGGTGGGGGTGTTCAGGATTGAAATGCTGTTTGCCCTGTGAAAAAGGGGAGTAGCATGATTGCCGGGGAAGGGATTTCTAGATCAAACTCTCCTGTCCAGATGTGTATGTGGGAGGATCTGTTGTGAGGTCCTCAGGATGTGCTTTGAAATGCCTTGTGTTTCCTGAGAGAAATCGGGAGTGTTGGGAAGTGGCACTGCTTCTGTCCCAGCACTTGAGGAAGGGGATGTGCTTGCAGCTGGGTGTAACCGCCTCGGTGTCACTGCCTGCCTGTGCTCGCCGGAGTTGTGGAAGGTGCGGGAGGGCTGTGGTGAGCTGGGCACAGCTCTTCTCTGGTGTGTGCTGCTGTACAGCTGTGTAAAACCAGGCTTCTGCAGTACACCAGGGAGCACAAAGTGCCGGCAACTTCTGCTAGCCTGAGGCACGCCGGGGAGCTGGGATGAGATGAGCTAGCTCAAGCCCACGGAAGTGGCACGGTGCTAACCAGAGTTCTGAATCGCAGCGAGAGTGCTCTCTGCTCCCCTTAGGCAAGCCGGCGGAGTGAGTGTTGGCTAAGACTGCAGCCTGCCCTCCAACTCCGACTCTGGTTGCTTCTGCATTCCCAAAAATTGTCTAATTGCAGCTTACTGCAGACTGTGCTTGCAAGGAAAAGGAAGCATTATCTGTCTTGCTCTTGCAAGCCTCGTACCTCTTCTGCCTGTCCCTGGCTGAGATTCTAGTCCTGACAGCTTGTTGGAGGGTGTGCTGGAGAAATGCAATAGGATGCTGGCATTAATAGCTCTTTTCAAGGCTGTACACGACACTGCCACGAAGGGTATTCACTGCATCCTGATTCCTTTTACAATATTCATATTCCACTGAAGCATGTGATAAGAAGAGGAACTGCTGCAAGTAGTAATGTGTGTGTGTGTATTTACAGGGGCAGAATGGCACAAAATAACAAGTCTTTGGTGTCCTTTTTTAGCAGGAAAGCTTTCTAGAGAGAAGAAAAGGGTTTTGTGCCTCCCCTCTGACTATCAAAGGTGTTCTCAAATGCCTGGGGGGAGAGAGGAAGGACAGAGGTCCCAAAAAAGGGAGAGAATAACCATAACTGGGCTCTTCATGAACTAAAGCATAAGGGCAGGGGAATGGGTGGTGGCAAACACTGCAGCACCATTTGTTTTGTTTCCCTTCTCCTTGCTACCTGCACAGCAGGAGTGATTGATGATGATCATGTCCAAATGAGGTTTGCTCAGCGTGTAGTTATCGTAGCTGGTGCTCCTCACCTTCTGACAGTGGAGAAAACAGCTCAAAAAGAAGGGATTTCTTTAAAAAGTACTGGTCTGAACTGCCCTATCTGCACTAAAAGCAGGGGGGGAAAATCCCATTTCCAGTGATAGGAACTCCTGCAGTGATCACAGGCTGATGAAGCTGGGTTGTTTTGCAAGTTGCTGTCGGCTGTCTGCGGTGCTTTACTTTGGGAAATGAAAGGAGCAGCTTCTCTGCAAGCAGGCAGATTTCTCTTTGCAGACATGCTAGGGCAAGTTTTGCTGTCTCCACCTTTCCCCTCCATCCTCCTCTAGGTACTTGGCTAGTGACAGGCAATAGCAAGCAGGGAGAGGATTTGGCTTTAGTCATGCTTTGACCTCCAACTCAAACATGCAGTTATTTCCATGCACAGAGAGCAGTCACTGCATTAAATTAATGAAATGCTTATTACAGCTTGTTTCTGCTTTTTTTATTCTGTTTTCAGCAAATGCTTTGATTTCCTTCTGAAAGAATTTGCTTCTTCCCCTTCCCATTTGTTAACCCCAGCATCCCTACAGCCTAGTCTCTGCTAAATTCAACTGCCTTTCCCCACAACCTGGCACAGAACTTGTCCCCAGCCCCCTGTAACTCCAGTGGGATTGGTGCTGCCTTTCTGAGGAGAAGACCCTTGTCAATCTGATGAATTTCTGGGAAACAGCATCTCAGAGACCTTGCTTTGAAATGTTCCTACTGAGCTTTATTGGATTAGGTGCTGCTCTCATGCTGTGAAATGTTTAAAAGCTGTCCTATAACTGTGAAAATAGAGCACGTTTCCCCTCCCCTTTCTGACAGGGAGAAAAAGGGAACACAAAGCTCCTGCACAAATGTCAGGGACTGAGGTGCCTTGTCAGTGCTGCTGCTGAATCAAGTCCATTCAGCAGAGCAGCAGCTACTGGGGTAGAAAAAGAAGCTGCCAGGCCTAGAATAGCTGCTTTTCTCCAGGAAGAGTTCTGCACAAATTGCTCTGGCTGCATTTGCAACCACTCTGGCTAGGAAGGTACTGAAAAATGGGCTAAACATTATCAGACAGCAGCTCTGCCGCTCCAATGGGAATTGCCCTTCAGAGCCCAGTGCCTGGAATGCTACCAGATGCAGAGGAGCCATCGCTGGATGGCTGCGCTGCTCTGTGAGCTCCCCAAATAACTTTTGTCACCTGCTACACAATACTTGCCTGACTTCATTCATTTTTATGGGCTTCTATTTTGCTTTTTGTTGAATTGCTGAACCCTCCAGACTTAAAGATCACCTCGGAGGGGCACAAAGCAGAATGGTTTTATTTCCTAATGAAATGTTTGGATTTGACTGTCAAATGCCCAGGGAAGAAGATTTGTTTTCCACATTCTGTCCTCCAAACATGCAGAGTTTGTTTATGAGAGTCAGTAAAATGAACTATTTTCTTTCTGTGCTTGTAATTCAAGGCTCTGCTTGCCTTTTTTTCTTGTCAAAAAGAGATAGGATATATCCTAAGGGCTGAGAGAGTGCTATAGAGAGAAAAATGTCATCTCCTTAATCCCCCTTGGCTTAATGTCAGCATTCCCACTTCCTTTGACTTCTATCTCCCAAACTTGCAAGTCTCAGGAAAGGAAATGCACAGAACTGTCCTTATGTTTCCAGTGGCTGTTGCTTTCCTGAAGAGATCCTCTGCTAAAGAAACCCAAAGTGCTGAATTCCTGTGTCTGACTCCTTGAGAAATGCTTTAGCCAATGCAGAAATCCAGTAAAGCGCAGGATCTACAAGATGGAGTTAGTAAGAGTGAGGGACAAGATGCTATCCAGAGTGACCTGGACAGGCTGGAGAGGTGGTATGAGAAGAATCTCAATAAGGCAAAATGCAAGATCCTGGACCTAGGTCAGTACAACCCTCAGTACCAATCCAGGCTCTGGGGATAATGAGTGAGAGCAGCCCTGCAGAGAAGGACTTGGGGGTGCTGGTGGGGGAGAAGCTGAACATGAGCCAGCAGTGGGCACTGGCAGCCCACGAGGCCAAGGACAACCTGGGCTGCATTGAAGGAAGCTTGGGCAGAAGTAGGGAGAGGAGACCCTGCCCCTCTGCTCTGGTGAGACATCACCTGCAGTGCTGTGTCCAGCTGTGGAAACCCCAGAACAAGAGAGACATGGACCTGTGGAAGCAGGTCCAGGGGAGGCCACCAAGATGATCAGAGAGCTGGAGCACCTTAGCAGGTTGATAGAACGGAGGCAGTTCATCCTGGAGAAGAGAAGGCTCCAGGGAGACCTTACAGCTGCGTTTCAATATCTGAAGGGGGCCTACAGGCAGGCTGGGGAGGGACTGTTCAGAAGGGCCTGTGGGGATAGGATGGGGGCAATGGCTTGAAACTGGAGCAGAGCAGAGTTAGATTGGACCTCAGGAGAAAGTTGTGCAGAGTGAGGGTGGGCAGAGAGTGGCAGAGGCTGCCCAGGGCTGTACTTGAGGCCCCATCCCTGGAGCCCTTCAAGCTGAACCTTGCTGTGTCCCTGTGCAGCCTGCTGTAGCTGGAGGTGTCCTTGCAGCCTCCAGGGAGGTTGGCCAAGATGCCCTTGGAGGGTCCCTTCCAACACAATGCCATCTGTGAAGCTGTTAGAACACAAAGAGAGTAAACAGCAACAAAAAGAAAGGTGGCAAAGAAGTTTTATCTCTGAAAGCAACATCAGTAATTTCTATGGTTGTGTCTCCCATCATCAGAACACACTGAGGTGTGACTATAAAGTACTCAGAGTACTGAGAATGGTTTGTGAAGACTCTAATTTTGGTGAGCAGGCTCTCAGAGACCCAGGGGAATATCTCTTGTAGCTTGAAATGTTGGGAGGAGCTGTCTACTGGACAGAGGATGGCTGGGACCAGCAGCTGGATCCTCTTTCTGCCTGAAGAGTTGAGGTGCTTGGCTTTGTTGTGTTCCATGTAAGGTTCCCAGCTAATGCAGCCCTGAGGATGACCTGGTTTGGCTTCTGAGACAGAAAGTACAGATCTGAGTTGTATGGAGACACAGCCAAGGAAGGACTCAAGAAAGAGCAGATGTAGAGTAGGGCCAGGAAGTTTATCAGAGGGCTGAGGCTGCTAATCAGAAGCAGGAGAGCTGGAGAGGAACTTTGTGCAAAGACATGGAATGACAAGACAAGAGCTGATGGCTTCAAACTGCAAGAAGCTGGATTCAGATTGGACAGCAGGAGGAAGGTCTTCCCACGAGGGTGCTGAGGCACTGGAACAGGTTGCCCAAAGAAGTTGTGGAGGCCCCAAGCCTGGAAGTGTTGAAAGACAGGTTAGATGGAGCTTTTAACAAGCTACTCTAGCAGGAGCTGTCCCTTGCCATAGCAGGGAAGATGAAACTGGGTGATCTTGAAGATCCCTTCAAAGCCAAACCTTCTGTGAGGTGTCAGGTAGCACTAGTGAATGCACTGGGCTCTGTGTGGGGAAAAAAGGCAGGATCCTGTTTGATCTGATTCCAGGGACTGGCTGTTGGATCTCTTGCTCTGGCTTTGCTACTGTGCTTGTTGGTGGAGCACAATTTGGGAAGCTCTGTGCTGTTGAGTGGTGCTGGCCTGGTGGTGATGCCAGCAGGATGTTTTACTTGGATATAGTTTGACAGAAGGAGGGGAAGGGATGAAAATAGGAAACCTCTCATTACTGGCATGACTTTCCTTCCTTGCACTCCATCTCCAGGGGGCACAGGTAATGCCTTGTAAGAATGTTCAAGTGTGCATGTGGCATTTTGACAGAAGGAGGGGAAGGGATGAAAATGGGAAACCTCTCATTACTGGCATGACTTTCCTTCCTTGCACTCCATCTCCAGTGGGCACAGGTAATGCCTTATAAGAATGTTCAAGTGTGCATGTGGCATTTGGAGCCTGATCAGCAAGATTAAGGAGGGCAAATTTAGACTGGAGATGAAGAAATTCTCCCCCAGTGAGGATGGGGAGATACTGGCACAGGTTGCCTAGAGAAGTTGGAGATGCCCTCTCCCTGGAGGTGTTCCAAGCCAGGTTGCATGAGACCTTGAGCAACCTGGGCTAGCAGGAGGTGAACCATAGTTGGGAATTGAAACTGGATGAGCTGTAAGGTCCCTTCCAACCCAAACCATTCTCAGAGTCTGGAAGAGGGAATGTGCAGGGCAGCTGGCAGAAGGAGCTGCATGACCTGAAAATGCACCCTAGGGCATTGTGTGCTCTTTAAGTGATCTTGGCCAAGTTTACTCAGAGAGACAAGGCAGAGATGTGCCCCCTGGTGCCTTTACACCTCACTGGGAAGCCAGCTGACATGATGAGCTGGAGGAGAGCTGTTTACTGAGCATATTCCCCAAGCTGGGGGATTTTGTGAGGGAAGCAGCTGAATTTGTTGAATGGGATTCCTTGGCCTTCATCTGCATCCTCCATCAGTCAGCTGAATGAGATTGATGGCTAAAGCAGCCAGAATCTCTACAGACTGCTCGTGGCTGAGCACAGCAATCATTTCCTAGTTACACTTGACTGCAGTCTTAAGTTAGTGGGGAAAAAAAAAAATATATCAGTAGAACAGGAAAGCATTTTAAAAGCAGGGCCAGCATCAGATCATCATTATTTGTGCACATTCTCCTCTGATGGGCAGGGGCTGTCACTCATCCCAGGGAGCTGAGCCTGGCAGCTGCTGCTCTTCTGCAGGGAAGCAGCTGCACCTCAACCAGTTGGGTGCTGCTCTGAGAAGACAGTTAGATGAGGGAGGAGGCAGGTTGTGTGTTTTCCTGGGGAACAGGAGGATAAGCTCTGGCAGTCAAACTGATTAATCAGCAACCAAAATTTTGCTTCTGGGTGGTCAGAGCTTGGAACTGGCTACCCAGGGAGGTGATGAAGTCCCCATTCCTGGAGGTGTTCAAGAAATGTGTGGCCATGGCACTCGAGGACATGGTTTAGGGACTGTGTTAGGTTGGTGGTTTGGTTTGATGATCCTAGAGGGCTTTCCCAACTCAAATCAATTCTGTGATTCTGTAATGAAAGCATGGGAAAGTTACCCCAAAGTGTCATTTTTTTCTAAGTGCCTCTAAGTCTGTGGTTCTCTTTTGTTCCTTACTTCCTCCAGAAGCTCCCCAGTCTGATTGGCATCTTACTTCTGACGTGGTGATGGCTCTCTGAGAATGGATTTGAAGGAGCATTCCTTTTATAGAAGGGAGAGCCATTTGATATGGGAGTTAGGCATCAAAAAGTGGCATTTCCAAGAACAGCAGAATTACTGAGAGCTGGTATCAGGAGTGAGAGGAAGATGATTGCATTACCTGATGGCTGGTTTCGATGGGTGCCAATTAGAGCTCTTCCCATAGCAGTACCACTCAGACAGTCTCTTTCTTCTGTGCATTCTGGTGTCTAATAGTGCTTGGGGATCATGCTGGAGTCTTAACCTCCCAGTGAAGACAGTGCTCAGGGCTACATTTTGCTACCTAAATGCATACCTTGAGGGAGCTAATGGCTTGCATATCTGTCAGATCAGGCTAACGCTGACAAATGGGCTCCTGAGTTATTTGCCAGGATACTCAACCAAAGCAGTTCAATCTCATCTTCTTTTCCTTAGGAAGGCAGGATTAGAAGGCTCTTAATAGAGCAGAAAATAATTGCAATTGTCTATGTAAATCTGGTCACCAGTGGTGTTCTCCAGGGCTCAGTGCTGAGGCCAGTGCTCTTCAATGTCTTTACCTTCCTTATCTCCAATCTCTGGCTCCCAGCTCAAAACCATTGTCCTGGCGCTGCCAGCCCTTGGCCAAAGTCCCTCCCCAGCTCTCCTGCAGCCCCTTCAGGTACTGGAAGGCTGATCTGAAGTCTCCCTGGAACCTTCTCTTCTCCAGGCTGCACTGCCCCAACTCTCCCAGCCTGTCCCTACAGGAGAGGTTCTCCAACCCTCTGAGCATCTTTGTGGCCTCCTCTGGACCCTCTCCAGTAGCTCCATGCCCTCCTTGTGTTGGGAGCACCAGAACTTGGCATGGAGTTTTTTTGGAGGCCAGCCAGTACTCCTTACACATGGTTGCTCATCATGGGAACTAAGATCAAGCTGTGACAAAACACACTGTCACCTGACAGCTTGCTCTGCACATTAGGAGATCTCTTCCACCCACTCCTGAGTCTTTGTTTTATATCTACCTTGTGGTCAGGAGAGTGTTTTCAGCCCTCTCCACACAGACTAAAATCCCAGTCCCAGTTTGTCTGCCTACACTCCTGTTTCCAATGTGATAGCTTTTAACTCTCCTTTGTGATTTATTTATTTGGAACATAACTTCTGGCTAAGGTAGCAAATCTCTCCCAGTGACTGTATGAATAATATACAGCATCCAGATAAAGAGATAAAGACATTGCTCTGTGTGTATTTATAGTGTCAAGTGAGCACTGCTGGGTCACAGCTGAAATGCAGAGCTGGGTGCAATGGCTTTTGCATACTCAGGCAGTAAATTGTATTTCCTAGCAGTGTCCTGTAATTGTTTCTCCAGGAGAATGTTCAAACCTCACAAGATGCAAGAGGAGTAAAGGAAATTGCAATTGCAGCCTGTAATTAATGTGTCACACTGCAAGGCAGCTTCATTCTGGCTGCAACAGAGAAACCAACCCCCTCCCAGCCTGCTTCCAGTGGGAATGCACCCACAGCCTTAGCATCTCACACTGTCCAGCTGAGGCTTGCTCTAAAGGTGCCACAGATTTGAGGTAGTAGCTTGGATGGCACAGAGCATTCATGTCTTTGTCAGTGACAGGGGCAGTGGAATCGAATTTGCTGACAAAACCAAGCTGTGTGGTGCTGTGGACTCACCTGAGGGCAGGGATGGCATCCAAAAGGGTTTTGACAGGCTTGAGAAGTGGCCACTGCCAACTGCATGAGGTTCAGCAAGTCACAGTGCAAAGTCCTGCAGCTGGGTCAGGCCAATCCCAGGCACAAATCCAGGCAGGTTGGGGAAAAAGCCTTGGGGGTGGTGGGTGCTGAACAGCTCCCTGGGAGCTTTCCTGCAACCCAACCTGCAACTGTGTTCTGGACTGCAGCCAGAGGAGTGTGGGCAGCAGGGCAGGAGAGGGTATTGTGCCCCTTAGCTCTGCTCTGCTCAGACCTCACCTCCAATCCTGCCTCCAGCTCTCCTGGCCCCAGCAGAAGGAGGCCACAGAGCTGCTGGAGTGAGGTCAGAGGAGGCCACAAAGATGCTTCAAAGGCTGGAGCAGCTCTGCTGTGAGCACAGGCTGAGGGAGCTGGGGGGTGCAGCCTGCAGAGGAGAAGGCTCCGGGGGGAGCGCAGAGCTGCTGCCAGTGCCTGAAGGGATCCTGCAGGAAGGCTGCAGAGAGACTTTTGCTGAGGGGGTCTGGAGCCAGGCCAAGGGTGAATGGTGTAGAACAGGGTGAGAGTGGAGCTGAGGAAGAAGTTATTTAGTCTAAGGATTGTGAGATACTGTAATAGGCTGCCCAGAGATGTTGTGGCTGCCTGCTGTCTGGAGGTGTTCAAGGCCGGGTTAGGTGAATCCTTGAGCAGCCAAGTGTAATTGTGAGATGTCCCTGCCTCTGACAGGGAGGTTGGAGTAGATATCTCTGAGACCCCTTCCACCTTAAGCCATTCTGTGTCAAGGACAAAGGGGCAGTGTCTTGGTCTTGTAAGCTGTTACCAAAGGCTGTCAAGACTTTTTTTGGGGGGGTGTGAGTTGTTTTTGCATTTCCCCATTGCTCCTGGAGCCCTTTTTGTCCTTCCCTTGGGCACCTTTGTTTGCTCTCCAGTACTTTCAAGCTAGTGCATCAGCAGCTATTGCTCTCTGACATCTTACTCCTGGAGTCCCTCTGAGCTTTGGAGGTGGCTCTAAATCTGGCTTGATCCATACTGACTTATTATATATTATTACTTTGTCTGCTGTTGTTTCTGCTCTGCATGCTATGCCATGCTTGATTATCTGACAGGTATCTTCATGTTTTCACTCCAGTCCAGGCTTTACAGGATAATTCTGATGACTAAAGCTTGCCTTTGCCCTCCAGCTGTGTTCTGTAAACTCCTTTGTGAGGACTCATCCAGTGGGATGCCTGCAGACACTGTTTCTGCTGGCCACGAAGTGATAATGAGTTAACAGTGCTGACTGTGGGTGTTACACACGTTCATTGTGCACACCACTTCATCTCTGCTGCCTCTTATTTAAGACCTCTTCCTCCATGCCTCTTTGCAGGTGTTCCCTGGGCCCAGCACTGGGAGCAGTTCTCTTTACCACTGATCTGGGTGAGGGGATGCAGGCACCCTCAGTTGGTTTGCAGGTGACACCAAGCTGGGAGAGTGATCTGCAGGATGATCAGAGACTCTACAGAGGGACTTGGAGAGACTGGAAGGAGGGGCTGAGGTCGATGGGGTGAGGTTTAACACAGGTCCTGTACTTGGGACATAACAACCCCATGAAGGCAGAGTGGCTGTAAACTGCCCAGTGAGAGTGGACCTGGGCGTGCTGATTTGCAGCAGCTGAAGATGAGCCAGGCTGTGCCCAGGTGGCCAAGAAGGACACCAGCAGCCTGGCCTAGATCAGCAGTTGTGTGGCCAGCAGGAATAGGGCAGGGATTGTGCCTCTGTACTGGGCACTGGAGAGGCCACACCCTGAGTGCTGGGTTCAGTTTTGGGGCTCTCACTCAAAGAAGGACATCGAGGGGCTGGAGAGTGTCCAGAGAAGGGCAACAAAGCTGAGGAAGAGGCTGGAGGACAGGGCTGAGGAGGAGCAGCTGAGGGAGCTGGGGGGTTTAGTGTGGAGAAGAGGAGGCTGAGGGCAGACCTCATTGCTCTCTACAACAAACTTAGAGGAGGTTGGAGCCAGGTGGGGATTGGCCTCTGCTCCCTGCTATCAGGTGATGGAAGGAGAGGAATTGGCCTGAAACTGTGCCAGGGTAGGGTTAGGTTGGAGAGGAGGAAAAATTGCTCTGGTGCCAGAGTGTTCAGGGATTGGCACAGGCTACCCAGGGAGTGGAGTCCCCATGCCTGGAGGCATTCCAGAAATATGTGACCATGGCACCTGGGGTCATGGTGGGATTGGGTTGATGGTTGGGCTCAGTGATCTTAGAGGGCTTTTACTATTCAAACAGTTCCATGAAACTGAACATCTTTCTTGTCTTTCAGCAACAGTTGCTATTGTTTCCCTTCTTAAAACTGGAAACTGTACTTTCAGCTGGGCCTTTTCATGACCCTTTCATCCCCTTTTGTTGACACCCCTCTGCAAAGGGACCCTGGGTTCTGTCCCTCCCACCACACTGCCCCTCTTGAGTTGCTGAAGCTGTGTAGAGGCACTGCCTTTGCCTTGGCCCACTGGGCACTGCTGTTCTGGCTTTGTCAGCAACGTTTAGCCAGGGCTGTAGCACAAATTGTTTGCTTGTGCCTGTATAAATCTCTTCACTGATCCATTTGTGGCAGGCTGGGCAGGAGGGGAGGTGACACATTTGATGCTGTTTTCTTCTGGAGCTCTGGACATGAATCGAGTTCTGCTGCCACTTGCAATCTGTTACAAGCTCCCACTCTTGAAGGCCAGAGTTTTATCACATCTGCCATCTGCTCTGTACTTGGTACCTCCACACACAACACTTGGCTGCTTTAGAATGACTTTGCAAACTAAAGAACCCAGGGATGGTCTCATTCATCCATGTTACCACTACCAGAGCACACCCTGAAGCCTCTTTGGCCATCAAGAAGCAGACTTTGTTTTGTTGCTTATTCATGAGTCACTCCATGATCTCCAAACATGAGAGTTTTCCTCTTCCGTAGCATTCCAGCAATTTCCTGATATCCCTAGGCCCCTTATTATGTAGTAGTAAGTCTGGAGCAAAAAGAGGAGGCAATCTTGAGAGCTTTTTTGGCTGTTTCATCAGTATAAAGCAAAGCAGGAGCAATCTGAGTGTGCCTGAGCCCATTCCTTGCAGCTATCTCTGTTAGAAGCAGCTCATTTTCAGCTTTTTGTTGTCCCATGTCTCTTTCCAGTTCTGGGATTCATTTGGTGCCATGGAGAACATGCTGGCTGTATCCTGTGCTGCTTTGGTGCCCTCTGCCTCCTGTCCTGGTGCTGGATGTGATAAAGGATCTCCTTTTTGCACCTTGGTTGGTGTGTTAATGCTTGGTGTCACACCATGAAGAACCCAGGTGCATTCTTTGTAGTCAAGGCTGTTCCCTTCCTGGTGCTCCTCACAACAGAAAACTCAAATTAGAGGTATAAATGATCACAGGGCTTACATTAGCCAAAGCAGGGAATGTCTCCAGCACTCCAGGACAAACTCCTATGTCCCTTTTCCATGTCAGCATTGTGTGAGTCAGCAGGTTGAAAGAGGGGATCCTGCCCCTCTGATCTGCTCTGGGGAGAGCTCACCTGCAGTGCTGTGTCCAGCTCTGGGAGCCCCAATATGAAAGGGATATGGAGCTGATGGAGCATGTTCAGAGGAGGCCACAAAGCTGATCAGAGGACTGGAGAACCTCTGCTATGAAGACAGGCTTGGGAGAGTTGGGGCTGTCCAGCCTGGAGAAGAGAAGGCTCCAGGCAGACCTTAGAACTGCAGGCAGGCTGGGGAGGGACTGCTCAGAAGGGCCTGTGGGGATAGGCCAAGGGTGGTAGTTTGGAACTGGAGCAGGGCAGAGTTAGGTTGGAGTTCAGGAGGAATTGGTGCACTCTGAGGGTGCTGGAACACTGCAACAGGTTGCTTGGGGAGGTGATTGAGGTCTCATACCTAGATATATTCAAGGTGAGGCTTGACAGGGCTCTGAGCAACTGATCTAGTGGAGGATGTCCCTTGCTGACTGCAGAGAGGGCTGAACTAGATGTTCTTTGGAGGTCTCTTCCAACCCAGACCATTCAATTTTCAGATTTGCAGTGAGGAGTTACCTTCATGTTGGAGCTTGGAGGTGGTTGGAGCTTGGCAATAGTCATTGCTTTGTCAGTGCAGCTGCAATCTCTCTCTCCAATCATCTCCAGCCCATTCAGTTCCCAGCTCAGAGTTTTTTAGCACAAGCTGCTCACAGTTCTGTGGCACCTTGGCTGTAGCAGCAGTGTGCATTTCCCTACCCCTCTGTTCCATCACTCCTGTTTGCAGCCTAACCCAGTTTAGTCACTTGGTGATTGTGCTGTGAAGTTATGAAAGCAGCAGAAGGCCTTGCATTAGAAACCTCATCCCTGCACTTTGTTGTCCTCTCTGCTGATCACCTGGACCTCATCCATGGACTCCAAACAGACCTGGCCACCTAAGAAACCTGAGCTCTCCAGCATGATGTTCTTGGAACTGCTTGTACATTTTTTTGTGTTACTTTATTTTTTTTTTCTAGAAGAATGTAGGAGTTTTTTTGGTTTGTTTTTTGTGCTTGGTTTTTTGTTTTGTTTTGTTTTGTTGTTTTTGTTTCATGAGGGTTTTACAATTCCACAGGATCCCAGCATGGTGAGGGTTGGAAGGGAACTCTGGAGATCATCTATGGTCTCCATTTCAGGCCACATGTTGAGTATGGGGCACTCACACAAGAAAGATGTTGAGGTGCTGAGGAGTGTCCAAAGAAGGGCAACCAGGCTGGTGGAGGGCCACCAACACAAGTCTTTTGAGGAGCAACTGAGGCAGATGGAGTTGCTTAGCCTCCAGAAGAGGAGGTTGAGGAGAGACCTTCTTGCCCTTTACAGCTCCCTGAAAGGATGCCTGCTCAAACCAAGCTGGATGAGCCCTTGAGCAACCTGAGCTTGAGAGGTGTCCCTGCCTATGGCAAGGGGGTTGAAACTGGATGATCTTGAAGGTGCCTTCCAACCCAACCCATTCTGGGGGTCTATGAGGAGGAGAAAGAGAATGAAAGCTGAAGCACTGAGGAGTGTCCTACTGTGTTCTGTGTGGTGCAGCAGTTGTGCTTGCCCTCTGTGATGTGGATTGAGCACTGCACAACTGCTCCATCCAGCTGGTGAGATCTGAGCCAGACCTTGATGTTTTACTCACTTTTGATCCCCTAAACACCTGCTTCTGGATCCTTTGTCTTGGCTTAGAGCTTACCAGTTAATCCTCTTTGCCCAGCATCTTGTTGTGCCCTGGCTGGCAATGCTCTGGTGAGTTTGGCCTTTTTATTCCAACCACATGTTGAGGCTTAGGGTTATTGTTTCCCTGCCCTCCCCCCCTGTTTCTTTCATGTCTGTGAAAGTAAAACTGCTTGGTGGCCAACAGGGGCTGTGAGCTGGGGACTCTGTAGGACTGGCTCAGACTTGGCACTTGCTTTGTTGACTCCTGGTGGATCAGGAGCCACTGGGTTGCACAGCAAGTTCTAGGCTTCAGTCCCCATGATGCCAGCTCTTTCCTGTCACAGCTGTTATTAGCTGTTCTCTGCTGTTTCAGCTGCTCAGGAGAGGTGGCACATCTTCCCCTGATTTACCAGACAGGTCCATTTCCCTCAGAACATCCATCCAATATAACTCTTTTCCCAACTACCTGGCAGGTTCCTCACAGATCCAGTCTTGCACATAGTTTTGGTTTGATTTTTGGTTTGTCTCTGCAGCTATACCCTGCTTTGTTCAGTTCCCAAAAGAGGATTTCACACAAATGCTTTGTTCATTCTTTCTTCTCTTGCAAGTTCTCCCTCTACTCTGCTTTTTCTCCCTCTGCTCTGCTGAGACCACATCTGCAGCAATGCCTCCAGTTCTTGGCTCCTCAGAACAAGAAGGATGTGCAGCTGTTGGAGATGGTCCAGAGGAGTCCTCCAAGATAGCCAGAGGGCTGGAGAACCTCCCCTGTGGGCATAGACTGGGAGAGTTGGGGCTGTTCAGCCTGGAGAAGAGAAGGGTCCAGGCAGACCTTAGAGCAACCTTCCAGTAGCTGAAGGGGCTCCAGGAGACCTGGGGAGGGACTTTGCACAAGGGCTGGCAGTGCCAGGAGGAGGGACAATGGCTTTGAGCTGGCAGAGGGGAGAGTGAGAGCGGAGATGCAGCCTGGATGTTAGGAAGAAGTTGTTCAGCATGAGGGTGGTGAGACCCTGGAATGGCTTGCCCAGGGAGGCAGTGGAAGCCTCATGCCTGGAGGTGTTTAAGGCCAGACTGGATGAGGCTCTGGGCAACCTGAGCTGGTGTGAGGTGTCTCTGCCCCCATGGCAGGAGGTTTGGAACTGGATGGTCCTTGTGGGCCCTTCTAACCCTGGCTGGTTCTAGAATCTTATTCTATGATTCTAAGAAATTGTTGAGAGTGAGGGTGGAGAGACAAGAGACACTGGCACACTTGCCCAGGCTGCCCCCTGCCTGGAGGTGCTCAAGGCCAGGCTGGATGAGACCTTGAGCAACCTGTGCTGATGGGAGATGTCCCTGCTCATGGCAGGGGGTTGGCCCTGGGTGAGCTTTAAGATCCCTTCCAACCCAACCCATTTGAAGAGATACAGCCTTTGAAGAGATTTATCACAACTCTTCTGTGGCAGTTCAGTGCTGCTGCTGCCTTTGTCCTGAGCTGGATAACACCAAGGAGCTGTAGGAAAAGCTGCTTGGGTGTTCAGCCCCAGCACGTTTTGTTTTCCTGCAGGGTTTCATTCTGTACCATGTGTATGAGAGAGTGAAGGAAGTGTGGGTTAGTGAGTGGGTGTTGTGAGTGGAAATGTTGGCTACAAACTCCTGTTTCACTCAGAACTGGGAATAACAAGTGACAGCTGTGGGACTTAAAGATCTGTTGGGTTTGGAATTGAGAATGAGTACACAAGGTGCACAGACTGGGCAGGCCTGCTTTGTTCCAGGGGAAAAATACACATCCAGTGATGGGAATGTTGGGGGAGATGAGGGGAAAATTAATTTCCTTGAGCTAAATGGTACAACATTTAGCACAACAGGAGGCAGGAGTGGCACTGTGATGCAAGAGGGACACAATGTAAAGCAATGACCTCACCAGAATCCATAGATCATGGAATGGTCTCAGTAGACATTACCAAAATGTGGTGTTCAACAGGGGCCAACTGTAGGGTCCTGTCCCTGGAGAGGATTAACTCCTGCACCAGTACAGGGGAGGGCTGACCTGATGGGCAGCAGCTCCACCGAGGAGGACCTGGGAGGCCTGGTGAACAAGTTGCCCTGGAGCCAGCAGTGTTTCCTCGTAGCCAAGAAGGTCAGTGGTGTCCTGGGGTGCAGAAAGGAGAGTGTGGCCAGCAGGGCAAGGGAGGTTCTTGTTGCCCTCTACCTTAGTAAAGCCACAGCTGGAGTATTGAGTCCAGTTCTGGGCTCCCCAGTTCAAGAGAGACAGAGAACTGCTGTAGAGAGTCCCGTGGAGGCTACAAATCTGCTGAGGGACCCGGAGCAGCTGTGTGAGGAGCAAAGGCTGAGAGCCCTGGGGCTGAGAGCCTGCACAAGAGCAGCCCCAGAGGGCAGCTGAGCAATGCTCAGCAAGAGATAAAAGGCCCTGAGGGTCAAGAAATTGGGGGCAGATAGTGGTGCCCAGAGACAGCACAAGGGGCACTGGGCACAAACTGGAACCCAGGAAGTTCCCTCTGAGCAAGAGGAGAAAGTTGTTTGGTGTGAGGGTGCTGGAGGCCTGGAGCAGGCTGCCCAGAGAGGTTGTGGAGTCTGCTTGTGTGGAGAGCTTCCAACACCCCCTGGGCATTGTGCTCCTGGGCAAGCTGCTGTGGGTGCCCTGCTTGAGCAGGGGTTTGGACTGGATGATCTGCAGAGGTCCCTTCTATCCCTTACCATGCTGGGATTCTGGGATGTTTGGCAAGATGCTTGTTAAGAAGGGAGTTCAGAAGCCAGGCTGTTTACTTGTGGGAGATTATGTGTGAAACTCTTTGTGATAAAATGAGGATTATCTCAAAAGATTCCTGGAGAAGTCTCAGAAGATCTGAAATAAACAATTTCCTTCTCCTATCCAATTAAAAACAATACCTGAGACATGGAAATAAAGACTTTTAGTTCTCAGAAAACCACTTGAGCAATACCATCAAAGCAAATCCTTTTTTCTATATGATTGCTTTAAAATCAATACCATGAGCTCAGCTGAGACCCTCTCATGGGCTTGTGCTGCAGGACCTGGTGCTCATCTCCCTCATGGAGAGGCATCTGGCTCGTGTTTGGTGGTGCTGTTAGGTGGGAAACTGTCTAGTAAAATGCAGAGATTGTTTCTAAAAGTGTTGGAGGGAAATAAAACAAAAATGAAATACACTAACAACTCAGTCTGCCTTTGTAGGTTTTCCTTAATGTACTTTGCTGCTTCCAACTGCAGATGTGATTTTTGACAAATGGTTTCTCTAGAGAATCACAGAATGGGTTGGGTTGGAAGAGACTTTAAAGATCAACCAGTTCCAATCCCTTGCCTTAAGCAGAGAAATCTACTAGAGCAGCCTGCTCAAGGCTCCATCCAGCCTGCCTTCCAACACTTCCAGGCTTGCAACCTCCACAACTTCTCTGGACAACCTGTTCCAGTGCCTCAGCACCCTCATGGGCAAGAATTTCTTCCTAATGTCCAACCTAAATCTATTTTCTTCCAATTTAAAACTGTTCCCTCTTGTCCTGTCACTCCATGCCTTTGTCAGAAGTCATAGAATTACAGAATCATAGAATGGTAAGGTTGGAAGGGACCTCAAAGATCATCTAGTTCCAATCCCCTGCCATAGGCAGGGACACCTCCCACTAGTACAGGTTACTCAAGACCTCCTCCAACCTGGCCTTGAACACCTCCAGGGAGGGAGCAGCCACAACCTCCCTGGGCAACCTGTGCCAGTGTCTCACCACCCTCACTGCAAACAACTTCCTCCTGACATCCAGTCTAAATCTTCCCTCTGCCAGTTTAAACCCATTGCCCCTTTTCCTGGCATTGCAAGTCCTCCCCAGCTCTCCTGTAGCCCTCTTCAAATACTTCAAGACTCCTTTAAAGTCTCCCCACAGCCTTCTCTTCTCCAGGCTGAACAACTCCAAGTCTCTCAGCCTTTCTCCATAGGAGAGATGTTCCAGCTCTGTTAACCATCTCTGTGTGCTCCTCTGGCCCTGCTCCAACAGGTCCCTGTCTGTGCTGTGGACTCCAGAGCTGCCCCAGCACTGCGTGTTGGGGGTCTCAGCAGAGCACAGCAGAGGGGCAGAATCCTCTCCCTGCCTCTGCTGCCCATGCTGTTGGGGATCAGCTGAGGATATGGCTGAGGCTGGGCTGGCATCACTTGGTGCCAGCTCATCTCCAGCTTTGCATCCCCTCAACACCCTCAAGTCCTCAGAAGTTACAGGTTTTTAAAAACATCTCCTTACAAACTCAGTTAGCTACTAGCAGCCAGGCCAAGATGCTGGTGGCCACTAGATGTGGCAGAAGGTCTGGTCCCATGTCACAGCTGGAAATGAGCTGGGCTTTGGGGCTCTGACATTTAGAGTCTGTCAGTAATATGCCTAGAATAGAACCATGGAATTTTTTGGGTTGGCAGGGCCCTTTAAAGGTTGTCTAGTCCATACCTCTGCAGGCAGCAGGGACCTCTTCAATTTGATGAGGTTACTCAGAGCCCCATCCGACATACCCTTAAATGCTGCCAGGGCTGAGGCATCTGCCACCTCTCTGGGCAACCTGGTCCAGAGTTTCAGCACTCTAACATCAACAGTTTCTTCTTTAAATCATCTGGTAGGAGGGAGGGGAAAAGAGGATGTTTGAAGAGCCTGTGTCTTAACTTCTTCAAGAGGTTTCTCCTGCTTTATCATTAATTACTCTCTACCTTGTATGATTGGTAATGACCAAACCATTTGCACTGGGGAGATTTTGTGGTGGTGACAGCTTTGAGCCTGATGTATTCAAAAGGGCAGATAGGACTTAAATATCCATGTCCTGTTGAATTTTCATCACAACTGAACATAGCAGAAACAATTTCTTTGCTGCAAGAGCGGTCAGGGATTGGCACAGGCTGCCCAGAGAGGTGGTGGAGTCCTCATCCCTGGAGGTGTTCGAGAAACCTGTGGCCATAGCACTTGGGGCCATGGTTTGATGGCCATGGTGGAGTTGGGTTGATGGTTGGACTTGATTATCTTAGAGGGCTTCTCTGATTCAGTGACTCTCTTAGGTCCTTACAACTTCTATTCCAAGCCTCTCTCATCAGACTTTGAGTCAGTTACAACTGCTCCTGTCCTGTGCTCCCAGCTTCTGCCCACAGAAGGCAGGAGGAGCTTTACTCTTGAGCAAGGCATCTGTGGCAGGGATCTGAGACAGCAGGGCCTCACCTCTCCCACTTCACACTCCTGTCAGTCTCTGAGCAAATGTCAAGGCTGACAGAAGTGTTGCCTATGCCAGCCTGGTGTCACATCATCCAGGAGTGACATGAGAGGCAGGAGGATGAAGTCATTCCAGCAGCCTTAGATGCTCTGCTCCTGGTTGATTGATTATGTGGATATGGAGGTGCTGGAAGGTGTCCAGAGAAGGGCCATGGGGATGAGCAGAAGGCTGGAGCTGCTCTGCTGTGAGGAGAACCTGAGGGAGCTGGGGCTGCTCATTCTGGAGAGGAGCCAGGTGACTTTCTTGTGGCTTTCCAGTATCTGAAGGGGGCTACAAGAAAGCTGTGAGGGACTTTTTAGGCTGTCATGTAGGGATAGGACTGGAGGGAATAGAACCAAGCTAGAAATGGGGAGAGTCAGACTGGATGTTAGGAAGAAGTTCTTCACCATGAGGGTGATGAGAGCCTGGAAGGGGTTGCCCAGGGGGTTGGTGGAAGCCTCATCCCTGGGGAGGTGGTTGGATGAGGCCTTGAGCAACCTGTGCTAGCAGGAGGTGTCTCTGCCCATGGCAGGGGGGTCAGAACTTGATGATCTTTAAGGTCCCTGCTAACCCAAACCATTCTATGTATCCATGCAGTCACCTGTGATGCAGAAATACCACTCTGTGGCTGGTGCTGAGCTGGAAGGCATCCACAAACCCCTCCACAAGTCTCAGCTTTGGGACTTCCCCTTTCTGGCCTTGGCTTCTGCTCCTCTGCCTCTGTTGGCAATTTGCTCCCTCTCTGAGGTTGCCCATGCAGATTCCCCAGCATCTTTGGATCTTCCCATTATGTAGGTAGTATCAAGAGGACTTTGCTACTGTTCTTTGTCCTTACTTCACCTGTGTGGCCTTCAGGAGAAGCAGCTGAGGCCACTGGACTGGAGGACCTGTGTGTCCCCAGGAGGGTTGTGTCACCAAGGAGCTATTACTAATGAGCTGTCTCTTTAGGCTTCCGCTCTGCCCTGCTTGATTGTCTCTCTAATTGGCAGATGCACTCTTCTAGGAAGCCCTAAACTTGCTGCCTGCTTCTTTTCAGAGTGTTATTAATTAGGCAGGAAGTTTGTTATCTTTGGCTTGAACTTTGTAGCTGCCCTTGACAGTCCAGAAGGTTTGTGCAGAGCTCTTGGTATTGTTTACATCTTGGCTGTTGTTTTTAATTACCTTTGATCCAAACTTTTGAGCTGGTCCTTCTAATCTGTTATCTGTGAGCCTGACACAGAGATCCTGCAACTGGGAGGGTTTAATTCTGGTATCAGACAGAGCTGAATGAGCCGTTTAAAGATGTTTACCTATGAGTTATTTGCCCAAGTTCATAAAATGTGAAAACAACTTGACAGAAACAATATAAAATCAGAGTGTAAATTTGGAAACCTCTGCCCTGGCTGCCCCCACTTCAAACTCAGCATTTCAGAGGAGCATACCAGAGGCAGAGGGACAGAGGCAGCAGCACTGTTGTGTCTGGTGTGGCTCTGACAGGTACTTGAGTTTGATCTCCTGTTAGCATTTGATGTTAAATGACTTGCAAGGTGGTTTTGGTTGTGTTATTTTTTTTCTGGAAGTCAGAGGTGGTGTGTCTGAGACTGCTTCCATCCCCCTCCTATGTGAGCTGCCTAATTTCTAGGACTCCCTTGAGAAGGACATCTGCCTTCAAAGGGTTAAAGATGCCAGCCCCCGTGGAGCATTTTCCCTGCTCTTTTAGTGATGTCATGTCTGGGTGGAAGATGCCGTGGGGAGGAGCTCAGTACCAAACCGTGCTCCTTTAGCTGCACCTCTGATGCAGCTGTTGATTACTGACAAATTGTGTCACCAGTGAGTGCTGCTGGAGCCAGTCCCTTCTGCCCCCTCTCACTGCCCACATAGATCTCATCGTGCAGGAAGATCTTATGCAGGTCCAGACAGGAGACCTTGAGGAGTGGCTGAGAGCAGCCTGCAGGAGGGGTCAGTTGGTGCCCAAGTGCCCAGGAGCCAGCACTGGTGGCTGGCAGCACAGAGGCAGCTGTGCGCTGGCTGCAGGCAGAGCAGGGAGAGCAGCAGCACAGGGAGGGGATTCTGCCCCTCTGCTCTGCTCTACTCTGCTCAGCCCTCACCTGCAGCACTGCCTCCAGCTCTGGGCAACCAGCACAAGGAGGGCCTGGAGCTGCTGGAGAGGCTCCAGAGGAGGGCACCAAGATGCTGAGAGGCTGGAGAAGCTCTGCTGTGGGGCCAGGCTGGCGGAGATGGGGCTGCAGGCAGACCTCAGAGCAGCCTTCCAGTAGCTGAAGGGGCTGCAGGAGAGGTGGGGAGGGACTTTGGACAAGGGCTGGCAGTACCAGGAGGAGGGACAATGGCTTTGAGCTGGGAGAGGGAAGAGTGAGAGTGGAGATGAGGAAGAAATTTTTGAGAGAGAGGGTGGGGAGAACCTGGCACAGGTTGCCCAGGGAGGTTGTGGAGCACAGAATCAAAGATCCCATTCTGTGCTTCTGTGCTCCACAACCTCCCAGAAGGTGTTCACGGCCAAGTTGGATGAGACCTTGATCACCCTGTGCTGGTGGGAGGTGTCCCTGCCCGTGGCAGGGGGTTGGAACTGGCTGAGCTTTAAGGTCCCTTCCAACCCAACCCATTCTCTGAGTGTCTGTGTGTTGAAGACAGGAGCACTGAGGACCTGTGAGGGAGTTTCCATGTGTCGGTCCCAATCTGGAAGTGTCTGTCTGTCTGCCATACACACCCCTGTTCTCATCCAACATTATGCAGCCCTTTCATCAGCAGTAACCAGCCCAGCTCTTGCTGCTCTCTGATTCCCTGTCAGCAGCACAAGTGCTGCTGCTGCAACCTGCACACATCCTGCCATCTGCTCTGAACTCCCTTCACCCTGTGTCTCTACTCAACGTTTTCCCTACTGACTTCTCCCTAGGGAGAAGGTCATATAAGGAGGGTTTGCTGCTAGCTCTGCCTTTGCCTTTTCTGAACACCTCCCCCTCCCTTTGCCTGCAGGAGTTCATTTCAACATTTCCTTTGGGTGATTTTATTGCAGCTGATTTTTATTATTGTTACCGTGATGGTGCTGAGGCCACATCAGCTGCATCAGCTTTATCCTCAGCCTTTGCTCTTTTATTTACTTGCCACTCATTTTTCATCACACAAGCATTACTGCACCTGATCAGACAAGCATTGTCTGAGCCAAAGCTTGTGCCAGACACTTCAGGGGAAGGTGATGAAAACCTCCAATGGGCAATTATTCCAGATCAGAGGTTCAGAGAAGCAGAGACTCTTTTAGGCTGGAAAAGACCTTTAAGATCATTGAGTCCAGCCATTAACCTAACACAATCATTTATGGTTGTCTTACCTGAGGGTGTTAAGACCATCTCTGTGAAGCCCAGAATCGTATTTGAGGCTGTTGAAATCATTGTGCAAAGCTCCGCAGACCCCAGAAAGATGAGGATTTTGTTGGCAGTTGGTGTCAGCTCTCAAGGTTATGCCCAGGAATGCTTCTAGAGGGCTGCTGTGGCTTGGACACTTTGCAGCTCCATAGGTTTGAAGACAGAGTTCCCTCTCTCAATAATAGTATCTTGGCAGGGTGCAGGGATCTCTCAGTAGATGACAGTAGATGGCTGTGACCTCCTCTGCTCTTCCTGGGTGGCATCCCGTTGATTTTTGTCACTCTGCTGTGCTCAGGAAGGACTTCTTGTCAAAGCCCTTTTTTACTGACAGGTACTAGTGCTTGAACTTAGAATCATAGAATGGTTTAGGTTGGAAGGGAGCTCAAAGATCATCTAGTTCCAACCCCCTGCCATAGGCAGGGACACCTCCCACTAGTACAGGTTGCTCAAGGCCTCCTCCAACCTGACCTTGAACACCTCCAGGGAGATGATACTGTGAGACTGTGGTACTGTGATGGTTTAGTGTTGACCTGGCAGCACTGGATTAAGGGCTGGACTGGATAACCTTAAAAGTGTCTTCCAACTACAATGATTCAACAGTTCTGTGATTCTAGAATCCCTCTGCTTTTCACAGTGTCACAGTCTCACAGTATCACCAAGGTTGGAAGAGACCTCAAAGCTCATCAAGTCCAACCTATTCCCACAGCCCTCCAGACCAGACCATGGCACCAAGTGCCACGTCCAAACCTGCCCTGAACACCTCCAGGGACGCTGACTCCACCACCTCCCTGGGCAGCCCATTCCAGCAGTCAGTGACTCTCTCAGGCAACAACTTTCTCCTCACCTCCAGCCTAAATTTCCCCTGGCACAGCTTGAGACTGTGTCCTCTTGTTCTGGTGCTGCTTGCCTGAGAGAAGAAAGCAACCTCCTCCTGGCTACAACCACCCTTCAGGTAGTTGTAGACAGCAAGAAGGTCTCCCATGAGATAAGCTCATGCAGAAGTTCCCCTGCAACACATTTTCTCTAAACTGAAGCCCCATCCCCTCCTCAGGGTCTCATCCAGGTTCAGCAGCACCCTGGAGAAGGACTCTCCTTTTGCCTTCCCTGGATTCCTGCCTGAAAGATAATGTAATAAAAGCCTTGCAGATGCTCTCTACATTAAACCAAGAACTCTCCCTGTAGCTTACTGTGAGTGATTCAGTCGTGAGTTATCTTTGGTTTCTGGTTTGTAATTAGAGGGCAGAACAGATGGCAAACCCTCTGCTTGAAGTGAGGTGGAACCCACGGTGCCTGCTGCTCTGGATCTTGCTAAGCAGGACTTGGAGGTGTGTTCACTTCTCTCAACCTTGCTCCCAGAGCTTTCTGTGTAAACACTGCTAGCAGAAACATTTAGCAAATCTTACTTCCATTGCTGCTGCTGCTGCTGAGGCCAGTGAAGAAAATGTAGTTTAGTATAGCTGGTGGGGGGGGACATGAGGAAACATCCAGTGTCCTGAACAGGGGCATCCTTCTGAGACAGGCACTACAAACTTCCCAGGTCAGCATCTGGGGGACCCAGAAACCATTAGGAATGAAGGCTTTGTCCAAAATATAAGACCAGTGTAGACCATTTCTTATCATCACAGAATGGGTTGGGTTGGAAGGGACCTTAAAGATCATTCAGTTCCAACCCTTGCCATGGGCAGGGACACCTCCCACTAGCTCAGGTTGCTCAAGGTCTCATCCAACCTGGCCTTGAACACCTCCTGGGAGGCTGTGGATCACAGAACGTGCTCAAAGATCACCTTCTGTGATTCTGTGTTCCACAGCCTCCCTGGGCAACCTAGGCCAGTCTCTCCCCACCCTCACTCTCAACCATTTCTTCCTCCACTCTCACTCTCCCCTCTCCCCTCTCCCAGCTCAAAACCATTGTCCCTCCTTCTGGCACTCCCAACCTTTGTCAAAACTCCCTCCCCAGTTTCCTTGTAGCCCCCTTCAGACAGTGGAATATCAGAGAGGAAGTGACAGTCCTTTAGTAAAAGACTACTCTTGATCCCTGAGGAATTCAGGAGGTGATGCAGCTTGAGCACTGTAGTATCCTGGTGCCTGTGAGTGCCACACAGAATTTGTCATTTCTTCTGTGCAGCTGCTTTGGTTTGTTTATGGAACAGGTGCAGGGAGGGCTCTGTTCCAGCTGCAGGATCTTGTGCTCTTCCCTGCTTCAGCAATTTGTTAGCAAGCTTCTGGTTGCTGCTGCTCTGCTGAGACCTCACCTGGAATTGCTGCATCCAGTTCTGGAGAAGGACAAGGACCTGTTGCAGCAGTGCCAGAGGAGACCACAGTGATAGTGAGGGATGGAAGCTCTCTGCTGTGAGGTCAGTTTGAGGGAATTTGGGTTCAGCCTGGAGAAGAGAAGGCTCCAGGAGACTTTCTGGTGTCCTTGCAGTGCTTGAAGGGGACAAAAAGCTGTGAACAAATGTTTGAGCAGGGCCTGGACATGGGAGATGGGTTTTGTAGAATCACAGAGTCACAGGATGCCAGGGGCTGGAAGGGACCTCCAGAGCTCCTCCAGTCCAACACCCCTGCAGAGCAGCATCACCCAGAGCAGATCACATCCAGGAACACTGCCAGGCAGGTCTTGAGTATCTCCAAGAGAGGGAGACTCACAACTCCCCTGGGCAGCCTGTACCAGGACTCTGCCACCCTCACAGGGAAAAAATTCTTCCTTATGTTTAAATGAAACTTCCTATGGCTCAGCTCCCAGCCTTGCCCCTTGTGCTGGCATTGGGCATCACCCAGCAGAGCCTGGCTCCTGCCTCTGCCACTCACTGCACATCTTGATCAGCATTGCTGAGGTCACCTCTCAGCTCCTCCTCTCCAAGCTCCCAGCCCCAGCTCCCTCAGGCTCTCCTCCTACCAGAGCTCTTCCATTCCCTTCAGCACCTTTGTGGCTCTGTGCTGGACTCTCTCCAGCACTTCTATGTCCCTCTTGAAGTGAGGTCCCCAGGACTGGACAGAGTATTCCAGATATGGCCTCAGCAGGTCAGAGCAGAGGGGCAGGAGAACCTTTCTCCACCTACTCCCCACAGCCCTTCTAACCCACCCCACAATAGCATTGGCTCTGCTGGCCACAAGATCAGAGAACCATTTTGGTAGAAAAAGACCTTTCACATCATCATGTCCAAACTACCAGGATCACTGATAAAGCCAGGTCCTTCAGCACCACATTTCTGTGTTTTTAAAACACCTCCAGGGACAGACATTCAGCCACTCCCCTGGGCAGCCTGTGCCAGTATTTGAGAACCCTTTCAGTTCCTTCTAATGGTCAATCTAAACCTCCCTGGGGGAAACTTGAGGCCATTTTCTCTGGTCCTATCACTTAACAAAAAGAGAGAGAGATTCAGACCACAGAGAAGGGAGAAATGATTTACTGGGTGGGTGGGGAGACCCTGTCCCAGATTGCCCAAAGAGGTGATTGATGTCCCATCCCTGGCAGGTTGGTTGAGACTCTGAGCAACCTGCTCTAGTTGGGGATGTCCCTGCTGAGTGCAGGGCACTGGACTGGGTGACCTTGAAAGTTCCTTTCCAACTCCTCCGATTGTGTGAGTGCAGTACTTGCTTTAAGCAGAGTATTTGCTTCTCCTTCTCTTCTACAGAGACAGTGTCACAGCTGGTGTGGCTTTGGACACTGCACTGCCTTCCTTTGCTGTTGGAAGAGGTGCCAGGTGGACACTCACTGCAGAGATGTGGGCACATTGCCTTTCAGAGTAGCAGGAGCAAAGGAGAGGGTGAGAACAGCAGCAAATGTGATGTAGAGTTCCTTGGTGTTGGCTTTCTGAAATTCCTTTCTCTTGTGGCCCATTTAGAAGGGAGTTTATCTGCTGTTGGCTGGAGCTCTAGACAGGTGCAGACACAAGCTGGCAGCTAGGAGTTATTACCAGAGATGCTTCTGCATTCAAGCTTTACCTATGGGATAACATCAAGGCCAGTTCAAAGCTCTCCTTTCTCTTCCATTTTGGAATCCTTTTGGTTTGTATCCCACCCTCACATTAATCTGGCTGTTTGACCGCCATCCATCCTTGTGCCTGCCTGGGCTCTCTATCTTCTGAGCAGCAGCTGTGCTCTGTGAAGTCTGTGTAGTGTCATGGTGGGAATTCAGAATGACTCTGCATTATCCTGTACCCCAGCCCCTACCCTGCTGCTTGTAGCTGTGCTGCTGAGAGCCATGGTTTGGTGTGGTCTCTCAGGTGAAGAGAAGCTGGGGAAACAGAAGAGTGTTGCAGTGATGAACAACACTGCTGGGCACCAGGCTGGCAGACTGCTGCTGCATCAGGAGAAGTGTGGGCAGCAGGTCGAGAGAGGAGAGTCTCCCCCTCTACTCCACTCAAGTGAGACTCCACGTGGAGTGCTGCATCCAGTTCTGGAGCCTCTGTTACAAGAAGGATCTGGAGGTGCTGGAAGATGCACAGAGAAGGGCCATGAGGATGAGCAGAGGGCTGGAGCTGCTCTGCTATGAGGACAGGCTGACAGAGTTGGGGTTGTGCAGTCTGGAGAAGAGGAGGAGACCTTGTTGTGGCCTTCCAGGGTCTGAAGGGCTACAAGAAAGCTGGGGAGGGACTTTTTAGACTGTCACGTAGGGATAGGACTGGGGGAAATAGAGCAGTGTGTAGAAGAGGGTAGATTCAGATTGGGTGTTAGGAAGAAGTTCTTCAGCATGAGGGTGCTGAGAGTCTGGCACAGGTTGCCCAGGGAGGTGGTGGAAGCCTCATCCCTGGAGGTGTTTAAGGCCAGGCTGGATGAGGCTCTGAGCACCCTGATGTAGTGTGAGGTGTCCCTGCCCCTGGCAAGGGAGTTGGAACTAGATGATCCTTGAGATCCCTTCCAGCCCTGATAATTCTATGATTAGAACAAAAAAAGGCCAAATCAAGGAGTTTTCTGCTGGATGCCTGAAGGAGAGCAAGGCAGGTTTTGGAAGGTGTCAAGGAACCAAAATATAAACCAGGTATCTTCATGTCTGCCTTTAGATGCATAATTATTTTCAGATAAGCAACCCCTTTTTACTCTTGAAAGATGCTTATTATCCTGTAGTGATTAGTTAAGTAATAGAATGGACTTCAAAGAATTTTTTTTTTTTTTTTATGGTGAGAAATCAGCAGGAGGAAAAAAAAAAATCTCTCTTATTACTGAAGTAGGCAAAAAAATCCTCAGATCTGGACAAAGAGTGTGAGGAACCAACTCCTCAGCAGCGTGGACTGGTGTAGTGTTCTGGAAAGCAGTGATGCTGAGCACCACATGAGCCATGAGGGCAGTGCTGAAGCCCCTTTGACTCGGTGCCTCACAGGAGCAAACCACCTGGCTGCTGAGTGTGGGTGCTGGTGACCAAGAGATGGGTAATGGACTTGCACACTCAAACCTCCTTCCTCTGGCAGCACATTTTGTGCTGTGTGAAGTGGTTGGAAAAGTTGGAAGTGACTTTTATTGATGTCTTCTATTTTTAGCAAGTCATCAGAACCAATTTATTCTCCTTGATAGGTTGGTGTGTGGGAAAGCAGAGGAGAGGCAGCCTGGGGGGACGTGAGGCATCTTACTAAGGATGTTTCTCCCCTGATAGCCAAACAGAACTCATTTAACTGTTTGTGGTGGTCTTTCTGTTCTACTCCATGTTGGTAGAGCCACTCTGGGAAGCATTGCTGCTGATCTGGGTGCTGGTAGGGTCAGCAGTGTAGGCTACAAGAATGTGATGATGACTGTGGCCCATGAGAGCTTTCTGTGACAGTTTATCTGAACCCTCTGAAAGGAGGCTGCAGTCGGGTGGGGATTGGGCTCTGCTGCCTAGTCTAAGGTGATAGAAGGAAAGGAAATGGCCTGAAATTGTGTCAGAGGAGGGTTAGGTTGGAGATTAGGAGGGATTTCTTTGTTGCAGGAGTGGTCAGGGATTGGCACAGACTGCCCAGGGAGGTGGTGGAGTCCTCATGCCTGCAAGTATTCGAGAAAGGTGTGACCATGACACTTGGGGTCATGCTTTGATGGCCGTGGTGGGGTTGGACTGATGGTTGGACTGGATGACCTTAGAGGGGTTTTCAATGAAAACAGTTGTAAGGTTTTATGATTCTCTTGAGGCTGCTGTTAGCAGGAAGTTGATCCTAGCACAGGAACTCTTCTGGAAAGGTACTGAGCTCCCAAAGGACTCCGGCAGGAGCTGCTGTGGGATCGCGATACCTTCCAGTTAGCCCATTAACCACCCACCACCTGCAGGCAGCCTGCTGTGTTCTGCCACTTGGGAGCTATTCAGGGTTGGGAGGAAGGAAAGTGCTTGCTCTGCAGTTTTGCATGGAGCTGGCAGGTGTGGTGCTGCTCAGCCCTGGGGAGGAGAGGCTCTGCTCACCGCTTCACTGCCTTCATTCAACTTCAGCACGAAACTGGAGTGTCTGTGGTGGTGTTGGGGGATCAGTACTGCTCTGCCTTCCCCCTGAGCACTGCTGCACTCCACAGGATCACTCACCTAGGCCAAAAAGGGTAAGACAGCCTTCATCCAGCACCTTCTTCCTCTTCATTGCTCCAAGTTCATCCTCAGGTTAAATAAAGATTGTACTTAAAAATGATTTTCCTGAGAATGCAGCCCCTGCAAGAATCGATTTCACCTGGATGTGGACACCCTTCAGCCATGCAGAGTTGTTGTTCCTCCTACCCAGCCTCTCGGTGCAGAGCTCTTTGTTTCTGTGACAAATAGCAGTGCCCACACGCTGGAGTTGTGCCCTGTCCATCTAATAAGCAATCACTTAGTGCTGATGGCAGGAAAGTGCCTGCAGGAATCGATGGCTGGTGTGCGACAGCCCTCTTCAGGTGAAGGCAACAGTGAATACAGATGAGGAGAGCGAGTCCCTGGGGATGAGGAGGATTTACAGACTCTCTGTGTGTGGCTGGAGAGGAAAGAGCTTAGGAATGGGTGTTTGGGGTGCCGAGATGGGATTGTGGATTTCAGTGGCAGTAGGTGAACAAATAGGGCTGAGCATACAAGGAGTGTGCAGCCTCCCAGCGTGGGAGACTCTGCTGTGGTTAAGGAATTGTTGCTACAGAGAGGTTGGGATCAGGCTGCTGGTGTGGGATTGGCTCAGGGTTCTGGGGCCGAGGCTGGAATGAGTTCAAGAGTTGCTTTCTCAGCAGAGCTGGCATGGTATCTGTGGGTAGCAGCTGTGGAGAGTACAAGGGCACATGCTCATGGTGTTACCTGTGGCATGGAATCATGGAATTGTTTGGGTTGGAAAAGTCCTTAAAGGTCATAGAGTTCAACTGGAACCTGACTGTGCCAAGGCTGGCAAACTAAAAGTCTCTCAGCACCACATCTCTGCCTCTTTGGAATACCTCCAGGGATGGGGATTCAGCCACCTTTCTGGGGAGCCTGTACTAGGCTTTGAGAACCCTTTCAGTGATTAAGTTTCTACTAATGTCCAACCTAAACCTCCCCTGGGGCAACTTGGGGCCATTTCCTCTCATCCTCTCACTTGTTATTAGGAAGAAGATTCCAGCCCCCACCTGACTTCAACCTCCTTTCAGGGAGTCCTAGAGAGGGAGAAAGTCTCCCCTCAGCCTCCTGTTCTCCAGGCTGAACAACTCCAGTTCCCTCAACTACTCCTTATAAGACCCTTTACCAGCTCTGCTGCCCTTCTCTGGACACACTTCAACACCTCAATGTCCTTTTCATAGTGGGTGCCCCAGAATTGAACACTGTACTTTGGACGTGTTCAGGTTCTAGGTGGTTTAATGATCTGTTCTGACCTTTAAAATGAAATCTTGCCATGCTCACTGAAATAGCTGTTGAAGAGCTGTGGAGAAATGCTGGGGGTTGGCCAAGATGACCTTTGAGGGTCCCTTCCAACACGGTGCAATCTGTGAATCCTGGCCAGCTACTGCAGAAGGGGAGGGGAGCTAGGAAGCAGGATTCCCTCTGACAGATTTGTTTGTATTGATACTTTGATGCCATCAGCTTATTTCCATCTGGTTGACTGCTTGTTACTGTAAAGGAACAAAACCTTCCAACCCCCACACAAAGGTGCAGTCAAGTTTCCTGCTTTTCTAACACAGACACCAATTCCAGCTCTGGAGCCTTCAGCACAGGAAGGACATGGAGCTGATGGAGCAGGTCCAGAGTAGGCAATGGAAATAATCAAGGGGTTGGAGCAGCTCTGCTAGGACAGGCTGAGGGAGCTGGGGGTGTTCAGCCTGCAGAAGAGAAGGCTTAGGGGAGACTTGACAGCAATCTTCCAGTACCTGAAGTGGGCTCCAAGAAGGCTGCAGAGGGCCAGTTCCCAAAGGCCTGCAGGGCAATTGCTGCAAACTAGAGCAGAGGGGATTTAGATTAGCTGTGAGGGACAAGTTCTGCAGCAGGAGGCTGCTGGAACACTGCAACGGGTTGCCCAGGCTGGTGCTTGAGGCCCATCCCTGGAGATCTTGCTGGTGAGGCTGGATAGGGCTGTGGGCAACCTGCCCTAGTGGAGGATGTCCCTGGTGAGTGCAGGGGGTTGGACTGAATGAGCTTTGGAGGTCACTTCCAACCCAGACCATTCTATGGTTCTATGATTCTTAATCCTCTAAACTGCCTATGTCATGTTTGACATGGTTGGATCCAGGGTGTACTGTAGTGGGCATGGCATTGGGTTACTCTTGGACTCAATCATCTTAAAGGTCTTTTCCAGCCTTAATGATTGATTCTCTGATTTTCTTTTCCCACCACTTTTTCTTCTCCAAGTGTTTTCTCTCTACTTACCCTGCTGTAAAACTTTATTGTTCCCTCAGGTTGGCACTGCCTGCCTTGCAGCAAGGTGATTTACATCCCTTTACAGTGAGCATGTTAGGTAGCAAATTAATTCTCTTCTGTTATACAGCCTGGCCTGGCTGCTTATTTTTTTGGGTTTCCTTTCCACTTTCCCTTCCTTTTTCACCTCCTAACCTATTTTACTGCACCAAAGTAACTGCTAGCATGAGCACATTTAATCCACTCCAGATAAGATCTTCAGGACTGTCTTGTGGACTCTGGCAAACTGTTTCTTTGTTCTGGGCACTGTGGATTGATTTTTGTTCTTGTCTCTTAGATTTTATTTTTGTTCTCTTGACTTGGGGCTCAATCTAATCTTCTCCTCCTTCCCTGCTCCTCTGGTGAGTTGTTCTCCAGCTCTCCGATGTGATCTGCCTGGGACATTGTTCTGCAGTGCCACACTGTAATTTCATCCTCTCTTTTTTGATGTTTTCCCCTCTCCAGACACAAGCTAATTTCCTGGGAGGTCTTCACAAGTGGTTGCCATGCTGTGAGCCAATAATTCTGCTGGAAATAAGAATGCCCTGGGGAGAGCTTCCTTAATGCATATTAATGCAGATTGTAACCAATGCAATGTCTCATGACACATCAAGAATTGCACTGAAATTTCATCAGCTCTGTCTTTGCTTTTGTTTTGTTCTTGTTGGATGGAGAAGTTGGCATCTAAATATTTCTGAGTCCCTTGAAAGCACTTTTCCTCTGTGACATTACCAAAGATTGGTCTGTGTATTACTTTGCAGGAGTTGGAAGCAGTTGGAACTGCTCTTCAAAGCCTCTACTGCCTAGTTGGAATGCACAGGATCTCCTTTCCCTGCCTCTGCATTCTCAGGGAATGGGGGAGATCACAGTGGCTGTGTTTTACTTGATGCCCTGCACCATTCATTGCAGAGCTGCTCTGAGTAGCTCTTTGATAGTCTAAGGCAGCTACAGCAGAAATAAGTTTCACAGATTGCATTGGGTTGGAAGGGATCCTCAAAGGTCAACTTGTCCAAGCCCCCTGCAGATAGCAGGGACAGCTCCAGCCAGAGCAGGCTGCACAGGGACACAGCAAGGCTCAGCTTGAAGGGCTCCAGGGATGGGGCCTCAAGCACAGCCCTGGGCAGCCTCTGCCACTCTCTGCCCATCCTCACTCTGCACAGCTTCCTCCTGAGGTCCAACCTAACTCTACCCTGCTCCAGTTCCAAGCCATTGCCCTTCTCCAGTTTCAAACCATTACCTCTCATCCTATCACTTCAAGCCCTCCCCTGCTTCCTCCCTAGATCCCTTTCCTCTTGCTTTGGCCATGCCTGGCTTTCAGGTGGCAAAGCAGCAGTTGTGGTGCAGGTGGTTGTCAATTAACCTCCTATCCCTTTTAATTACAGGCAAGGCTTTATCAAGTAGGTGCTTAAAGCAGTGGGGTTTCCTTCTTGGTTGGTCCTCGAGCACTACTGTAATGATCCTCATTATTAGAAATAGTGAGGCCTAAAAGCTGAGCTTCATCAAAAGCCAGTTAAAGCAATTGGCCAGCAGCTGCTTTAATGAGCTTTGCAACAGGCTCTTCTCTGACTCTGCTTCTTCCACTGGACAAGAAGTGATAGGAAAAAGTCCTGAGAGGTTATTTTGTTCTTTTCTGTCTGTTTTTGACCACCATTTGGCAAGTGCCTGCCTGACCCTGCTGTCTGTTTTCTCACTCTTCAGGGGGATTTACAAACAAGACACAGACATGCAGGAGGAGTTTAGCCTTTCTCCCCCTAGCTGAAGGGGGAGTCAAGGCAAAGTAAACCCCTGTGTTCCCCTTCTGTACATGGCTCTTCCCAGTCTCCTCCAGGCCATTGTTTTACTTCATTTAATTGATTTTTTTGTATATTAGAACCATAGAATTGTTTTGGTTGGCAAAGACCTCTAAGGTCATTGAGGCAAACCTCAGCTTAAGGCCACCGTGGCCAACAAACCATGTCCCCAGATGCCATGGCCACACCTTGAACACTTCCAGGGATGGGGACTCCACCAGGTCCCTGGGCAGCCTGTGCCAATCCCTGAACGCTCTTGCAGCAAAGAAATTCTTCCTCATCTTCAGCTTAAGCCTCCCCTGGCACAGCGTCAGGCCATATTGTAGAGCTACTGGAGCAAGTTCATTAAGGTTTTGATCCCACCCCTTGTGTGCCTCTACACTTCCATAGAAACCAGGGCTGGCAGGAGTGGGGAGTGAGCCTCTTCTCTGCCAGCAAGAAGGAAGGCTTCTGTTTCTTGCACTGAAGTCTTGAGAAAGCTATTTTGGGACCTAGTGTTGCACCCTGATTTCAAAGATCTCTCTTCAGTGGGTGCAGAATTGCTCATGGCCTTTAGATTCCATTTCCCTGTGCTTTGGAAGTCACTTTACACCTTTTAGTGCCTCCCATTATGACAGTACAGTTCTCCTAAGCAGTGCAAAAGGGCATGAGTGGGCATCTGGGGATCATTACCAACTGCTGAAGACTTTACCAGATCTCACTGGAAATGAGGCAGGCTACATTTTAATGCCAGG